>JBBPCS010000283.1:399465-410682 GCA_037974645.1 Hollardia meadi
AGTGGTTGGTGCGTTGACTGGGTGGCCTGGGATGGAGTCAAATTCCCGGCCTGAATTATTGTTTCAGTCCGCCACTGTCATGGAACCTACATGAGTAATCAAGATGAAGATGCAGCATATGACAAGAAAAAGGGAACACCTGAATGTGACTCTGTGCACCAACTCAGGCCATTATATGACCATATATATATCATTTTAGCATCCCTGTCAAAACTTCTCAATACATGAATGAATGGTCACTACAAAAGGTAAAATTGGAACGTATCAGTACATCAAACCACATCACATGGTTTTGTTTTGTTGTACCAGCAAGCAAAACAATTCAGTGAAAGGAGAAAAAGTGCTCAGCGATACTGGCAATACTAGCAGCACAAGGTCAACGTGCCTGATCAAACCACAAAGTGTCACATAGTGAAATTCATTGGCTCGTGAGTTTGGTTACATAGTGACTACTTATGGGGCTCGTTGGCAACTGTGGCGAGCAAACCAGCGATGCTGTATAGCCTTTAATTCGTTTGCTATCTGATGACATGCTAGCACTAGCATTTTTTAAAGAGATATATTTACCATTGGCTCCAGTCTGCGGACTCCATACCATCTTGTTTAGATGGAGAATTTTGTACAGGAGGTTGTATAAAATTGGATGGTGCAACACAACTAAACTCTCCAGCTCTTTGTCAGTGCTGTTAATACAGTTTGCAATTGGTCAATGGCACAGAGTTTTGCCAGTTCATCAAAGTTGAACTCATGAACATAAAAGCTGCGTACAGACGTACGTTTTACCAGATATATACGAAAGCGCATTGCATTCACCAAAGAAAAAAAAAATAAGACACCTTATCTTGTAATTATGAGTTAGTAGGATCTCGTAAATTATAAGAAAAGATTCTGTAATCATGAGACCGGGATCTCGTAATTCTGAGATCGGGATCATGCTTGCATATGCTGGCCACAGAAAGGACCTTAAGTAATAAGCTTGTTTAGCTTGATACTTCAAATTAATAGGCTACACTTTAATGGACGTTTTGGGGAGGCATAAGTTTTATAGATGATGATTTTTACTTCTGTGCTTTCTGTTTCGCCGATATTGGTGTCACCTCTGTGGAAAAAGCTGATGTCTAACTTTAGCGAACAGGCATGATTGATAACCTTTGGATTACTGTTTGTGGAGTAAGCATGTAACCATATGACCATACATGAAAATCCATCAACAGCACCATCAATACATATGCCAGCCTGGATGCATTTCAAATGAATTGATATTCATGAAGCATCCGGTATTGGTTTAACTTCTCCTGCAGCAAGAGAGCAGCTTCCAGCAGGACAGACTGGGCTTTCTGCCTTAACAATCCCAAAGACTTGAGATGCCTGCGCAGTGTTGACATACTAATATCAATGTCGTCCACATTAAGTAACATTAATACCTCCCAGTGTCTCATACCAAGAAGGAAATAAAAGCAGATTAAATGCAACAGTGCCATGTTTTGCTTACTGTTTTATCCTGTAGCCATGGTTGGCGACGACTGAAAACGAGGTGACCTTAGATTTTTACATTATTATGAGATCCTGATCTCATAATTAAAAGATTTGTTCTCGTAACTATGAGATCTTTTCTTGTAATTATGAAATCCTTTCTCATTATTACGACACAAGACACAGCAGAACATGCAAAATAAATAAATAAATAAATTAAACACAATTAAACACTCTGTCTTGTCGACTCCTCTCAGTCTCTGTCTCTCGTGCTCCTCTGTGGCTGTCAGGGATGAGTAACTATCTCTGTTGCCTTTCTGACCACATGTTCAACTCTGTATAACACATGGCTGGATAATCCGGGCAGATCACAGCCTGTCAACCGCCTCTCTTCCTTTTCCCCCCTAATCACTGTGCTCACCTCTGCACCCATAGGAGGGATCAGTTCACTCTCTTTTAACTTTCCCTTCTGAATAATGTTCATCATTTGTTGTTCACATAAAAGAATTAACACCCTGTTTAGGAGAGAATTCACTCATACACATGTGCTATATGTAGCACATATACCTGTTCACCGCAACAACCTCATTAAAACACAATTTATTTAATTAGTGGTTTATGAGAGAAAATAATTAAGATAGTGAAAATTCAGTGTTGATGAAGTAATTATACAACTAGAAAATAATTAGTAAGATGTTGAGTCTTATTCCTTTTTGGGTTGTCAAATACTGATGATTTTGGTCTGCAATAATAATAATAATAATAATAAGAGGATAGAATTGGATGCAGTCACAGAGCTTAAGGCCTCACAATAGAATTTTCACCTCACAGGCCTCACAGCAGTCCTGCTAGCTGGGAACATTTTATTAAGCATTGTCTGGCATCTTATACTATCTGTACGTGAGATCATAAACAAACAGGTTTACAAATCAAATATGGCTGTATTTAAAATGTTTCTCTCGAAGTTCAATGTTTCAGATTGAGTCAGACACTGAGTGAGACAGAGAAAGAATCTTGTGGAAACACACGCACGCACGCACGCACGCACGCACGCACGCACACACACACACCTTTTGTTAGCATTGATGGTTTTATTCATTACTGTCACCAGAGACTGTCAGTAGTGTATTTTTGTGGTTGTTGGTACTTGTATGTCTGTTTATTGGTGTGTGTTGATGTTTGTATGTGTGGACAATGACAAAGAAAAAAAGAAAACTAGCCACAAAGCAGGACGTATTTTTGACACAATTTTGACCGGCTCATGCTCACATTGCGTGCGCGCAGTACGAGCAGCCACGTACACACACGCAGTATACCGCCAGTGCCAGCTCGTGACATTTCTGAGCATGCCATTGGGACGAGTGGTTGAGGGTTGGTGCAGGGCTAAGTGTCTGTCTGTAGGCCTGAGATAACGGCTGTCACCTCCCAGAGTCCTCTCATTCTCTCTCTCACGAACACACACACACACAAATGCACACTTTCTCTTTCTCTCCATCCATCTGCTGTGACAGTCAATGCTAGTCAGCCGACCATTCAGCAGCGCTCAATATCAATAGAGTCCCCCAGTCTCTCTCAGTTGTGCTCCATTGTTGCTATGTCGAAATGGGAATGGCTTCAACAGTTGGTAGAAGTACATGGCCTGTGAATAGAGATGGCTTATGGCTGTGTTTGTGCATTGTGCAGCTCTCCTGTCTTTCAGCCTGATATCTTTAAAAGCGCTCTGATTATGGTGAGAGCAGTGACGAAGCATTGTTTTCAGGCTATCAACTTTGGCGCATGTAGTGTGTGGATTGTCTCTCAGGTGTGCACTTGCAGTGTACCACATTGTGTCGCTGGCTCATTGTGCTGTGGTGCGTGTGTGTGTAAGTGTGTTTGAGTGGAAACAAGGGGGGTGGGGGGATAAGGCAGTCAGGAGATGTGCAACGGCAGTCTTTTCACAGAGACAGCAGACACACAACTGCCACCTCTCACTAACCCCTTTCTTTCTCAGGTAATCACTTTTTCTCATTCAAGGATGAGCAAAGACAGACAGAGAGAGAGGTGGAGAGTGATGGTTGAGAGAAAGAATGAACCACTGAAAGAATAATACCAATTTCTAGGCTCTATTGATTTGGGCAAATGGCTACACATCATGGCGAGGATGGTACAATAGGGCCAATTTCCAGCAGAATAAATGCAGAGCAGTTTTGTTTTAGATGCTGGTGTGTGTATGTGTGGTGTAGGTGTGTGTCTAAATACAGGGTCCGGAAAAAAAGAACAGTGACTCACTTAATCAGCAAAAACGGTGCATCTCTCTTTCTCTCTTTTACTGTGTTTTTGTGTGTCTGCCTCCGCTTTACCAGGCATGCCCATTTGTCAGTGGGGATTGAAATTAAGGGAGCTAGCTCAGGAGCAAGGCAACCAGGACACAATCAGACTCTCATTTAGGGCATTGCGAATGTGTTCATGCATGTGTTACGTGCGAGAGCGCGTGCTAACATAGCCGTCGACATCCAGTAGGAATCCATTTTGAAGTCAAGGCCACTCTCTCTCTCCCCTCAATTTGTCTCCCTCCAACACCCCACCAATCACCGCATCGCTCTCTTATTCATCCACATCCCGTCCATCCTTATCATTCATCCCTGCTCTCCTCCCTATTTCATTCTGACTTTCCTAGCTCTACGAGCACAGAGCTGTCTAAGAACTCTCAGGTGGTTCAAGTCCATTACTTTGGGAGATAGAAAAACACTGCTGAGGTGTTCTGATTGAGGCCTATTAAAATTCATAAGCTGTGGAATAAGGCCAGAGATAAAAAAAAAAAAAAAAAAATTGCAGCACTGAAGGGCGGAGTGGTGTATATGGATGTTCATGTGTGTGAATTTGTCTAGCGTTTATGAAGAAATAGGGGAGGGGAGTAAAGAGAGTGAGTGTGATAAACGCTCGGTGATCCCATGAGTCCTTTACCTCTTTAAAATTATCTCCATACTCTTCTCCTCTTCTCTTGTCCTCTTGGTATTTCCCTCCTTCTCTTCAGTTTGACAATATTTCACATGCTTCCTCACACCCTTCTGACGTCCACATTGTCCACATTTTCCCTTATTTTACACCCCAAATCCACACATCACACACTGAAATACCTTCCAGCAGCTATCTGTCTCTTTTGAGCTCGTTGCTCCTGATAAAAAATAGAATATTCCACACTGATTTTTTATGCTTATGGAGGCACTTGCTGAAGATTATTCAACACACGCATTTGCACATACAGACACGAAACACCTGCTACTTTCTGCCTCTCCCTGCCTCTGTGTAAAACACACACATACGCATGAAGTACATTAAGAGCAGGTGGATCGATATGGGCCAGAGGTCAATAGAGAACGCGCTCTGACTGGTAAAATTTGGACTTCATTGGGAGACAGAGACTAGCTCAGAGCTACCCATTACCTCTCTTCATTCTTCTTCCTCTTCCCTGTTGTCCTCCACCCCTACAATAGACTCAACCCTTAGCCCAGGATGAATTATCACAAAGACTGTAAAGAACGAAGGAAATGAAAGCTGGGAGAGAATACCTTTGCTTAGCAGGTAAAAGCACAGCTAAACAACAAAACAAAAACAAGTGTTGACAGTGGTGTAGCAATACCAGCCTATAGTTAGTGTGCTGTAGGCACACCTGTTCTTTACATTGAAGATGGCAATATGACTGCATGGTTACATACTGTAACCCTGTGAACACTGTGATCATCCATTAGACAATGCATTAATGCAGACACAGACGTAGGGCAAATGTGCTATGATAGCTGGTCAAACAAAGTGACATAAAGCAGGCAGAAAGGATAATCAAAACATATGGTCTCATCAAACCCGCAAATGGATTCCAGCATGTAGCTGAAATACAGCAGTAGATGTAGCTGCAGTCGTTGCAATGAGAGCAGCAAAGCTTCATTGCTGGAAATTCAAGTTTCCAGCACTAATCATGTTTCCTAACCACTAACACCCTATCCTGGTCCAGGGTTTCCATGGGTACCCAGTGGTTTTCCGAAATTATTTAGGGCACTTTTACACCTAACCTGTTTTGGTTTGGTTAAAACAAACTGTGGTCTGTTTGTCCAGGGGTTAGGGTTAAGTGTGGTTTGTTCAGGCTGGTGTGATAGCTGTTATCGGAACCCTGAAGCGGGCCAAACAACCAAGAGTGGTCCCTCCCGGTCCATTTCCAATCGAACCCTGAAGCTGGTCATTTGTGGTGTGAAACTAAACTACTAGTAAATACATCTGCTGCCCGTGAACTGTTCAAGATGCCGATATTCTCTCTGATTAATAGGACAAAAGAATCATTACTCTACAAGACACCTCCTTTTCTCTACCTCATTATTCATAACATACGGTTGAATTGCAGTATAATGTTAATAATGCTTATAATCGGTCACCCTATTTCTTTATGAGCTCTTTGTGACACCAAAGATCATAAATAGACACAACAGAAGCATTAAAGTGCTGAATAAACTTCTGTTAGTCACCAGACTATGATTGCCCCACAAGTCCTGATGATGTAGATTGAAAAATATAATGTGTTAAAAGGTTAAGTAAATGGATTATAGAAGCGATTCAATAGATTCCAGAAGATGTCCATTAATTATTATATATATACATGTATATTTGTGTATATATTATTTTCCATAAGAAGTTCTTGTTTCACTTGTGCTCAGTTTTTATACCATGAGTGAGAATATGTCTATGCAATTAACTGGCTATGTGCTGTTTAGCTGTTGCCTAACATGATGTAGACATTGACAGCACTGTAGCTCGTCCCTTCTGTTTTCATTGACTACCACATCACAGGTATCCCCCTTTATTTGATGGCCTTTTTCTCTCTTCATCACCTTCTTCTTGCCGGAGCCTCTGTCACCCCTCCTTCTGTACCTCTGCAGCATTGCGATCACGCCATCTGGGTTTGACACACACATTTGTTTAGTCCCCATTGTGCTAAGTGGATTCATGTGGAATAAAGATTGCCTGTAATTTATCGAAAGGGAGTGAGATGCGTAGGGGGAGGTAAGACGAGCGAAGGGGAAGGGAAGAGGAACTGAAGAAGAGCAGAGATTGATGATGGATCCAAACAGGCCACACTAAAATGGTGACAATAAATAGAGAGAGTAAGGAGAGAGAGAGATGACAAAACATATGCTGCTGTGTCTACACCATCAATCTAAAGTTGTGAGCTCACCTGGAAATTGTCAGGCATTAGTGTGTGTGTGTCAGTGTGTGTCTATGTGTGTGTGTGTGTGTGTGTATGAGTGACTGGCTGCGACTATGATGAGTTTCCCCACAACCAATATACATATTCAGAGAAAGAATGACACTCCATCATCCTTTTCTTTCCTTCTTTGTTCATCAGATCGGCACCCGAGCTGGCGTTGATGTGTGATGCCTTCATGCACAAGTGCGTGTTGTTACTTTTCCTGTGTTTTACGGACTGTGTTTGCGTACGTATGCAGGCTTTGTTTTAGAGTCAATGGGACCATGACACCTACAGAATCAATAACGCAAACGTGCAATAATGAACACGGTCTGGAAAAAAAAAAAAAAATTATTCAAAAATAAATGAATTTGGTGGGTCTTTAAAAAGACAAAGAACTATTGAGGCGAATTGAAGTGGTATTTCAACGAATGTTCGTTTTGTAAATCACCTTCAGCCCACAAAGCTCCCTCCCCTGTCTTGGTCTTATCTGTAGAACATCACAAAGTAATACTTAAATACACAGGTTACTCTAAATGTCGCCCATTTAAACTTTTTAAGGTAAATTGAGCCATTGACTCAATTTGCCCCAACACAACTGGGACATTTTACCCCACAACCTACATTTTGACAAAACTGTTCAAGTTGTTGACTTCAGTTGAGATGCAATACCATCCGTAACTATTTTAATTAAGATACGAGACTGACAACAGGATGAATTCACTTGGCAGGACAAAAGTCTTTCTTTAGTCTGGCTTGCTTGCTCTCTCACTGTGCTTGAGTTGAAGATGGATTTAATAATGTGAACTACTGTATACTTCCTTAATTTATGATCACATGATCACCTTTTTAATGCTCACCTAGATACAAGGGGTGGCTCATTTTTCCCACTGATTCAACTTAGCCTGTTTTTCCCTATCTGTACAAATGGAATGGTACTATATATGATTTAAAGTCCACTGTTGTGACTCCATAAATTATCTGAATATCTTTCCCTTTATATTATGATTATGATTATGATTAAATTATTATTTTAAAGCTACATATGCATTTGTTTTACTAAAAAGCTTTGCGGTATAATTTACAGTTAATACATTCCTCTACACATCTGGCATGAACAGCACATTTAATTTGTAGAAAACATAGCCCATTGAATCTGTGCAGCCGTGTCAGAGAAGAAAAAAAAATCTTCTCCTTTTAACACCATTTGTCTCTCCGTGTCTCTCCGGAGAGGCCAATAAACTCTAATAAGTCGAACCGATAATGACGAAGAACAAAAAAGAAAACAGTCTTAAATCAAGCTGCTGTAGTAAGCTAAAAACCCTCCTTTTGATCAGAATCCATAATGATGCTCGATTAGAAATGACTCAGCTAGTTATGTTTTCATTATATAAGAGAGAAAAGGGGAGAAAAAAAGTAAGGGGTAAACCAAGGAGAATGAGAAGAAAATCTATCATAATTAGCAACAGCATAAAGAATGGTAGTATGTGTCTTTTTATAGATGACTGCTAATTGAGGGGAGAGCGCAGAGCCGATTCTGCTGCGTATTAGCTTTTAATTACCCTAAATGACAGCAAAACACACATACATAAGTATGTGGCTGTAGCTTTTCCCACATTCCAGCATCAACTTGCGTGCACGCGCACACACACACACACTTGTTCACACATTTTTTGTTCAAGGTTTTCAGCCGGCCTCATAGTTTGTAGTTTGTGCCCGTCCCTGACGAGATCATTCCTTTTCTTTGGAGACTTGCATGCTAAGAATCTTAACCAGCTCATTATTGAATATACCAATGTTTAATAGCATAATTATTACATATTTCATACCACTTGCTGATGGAAAATCTAGCTGAAGTGTGCTGCAATTTTACGCTTGAGGGTCCGCTCTTGCTGCAAGCTGAAGTTTGTCAGCTTCTAGCCTATTTTTTATTTTGTCCTAACAAGTCAAACTGCATCTGCTAACACATCATCACCACCAGACAGACATTCATTAATTAATGTGACAAGATGGTACAGCAGCATCTGCTGAGGAAGACAGTGATCGCCCGCAAAGGGGTTTCATGGTTTGTATGTAGTAACTATACTGATTTATGAATTCAGTATTTGATGGCTTTCAAAATTCTCAGCTATAACAAAAAAAAAAATAGAAAAAAGAAAGTTGTGATCAACAATCCAAAAAGTGCATTTTTACTGAATGGTTAACGGATGATATGTTAAGATATAAATCCCAGTTTTAAGTTGACCCATGTCTTCGCTGGTTTTACCAGGGACCATCATGTACTTCATCTGCATACAAAGTATTTTCTTATCTAGAGGACGGCAGCCAGTGAACCGCAACCTGCGCTGAGGTATATGATGTACACACAGGCACAGACCTTGCCTCTCTCTGGCTTTATCTCTTTCATTTGCTCTCTCTACAGTTATTGTCAACCATCAGACGTCCCTGAGCCTGAATTAGCAGTCTGTTATGAGAGCCAAGACAGCTATAATGGTGGATGATATAATATGCAGCATGGCTGTCGCTAACTCTATAGGAGGCTAATTGACCTCTGTGTCCTCTGCACCTAATCTGCAGGAGACTTGATTGAAAGAGGAGCACAGCTAGCATGCTCGACTAACTGGGCCCTGTTCCTTGAATGTCATTTAACAAATTCAGGTTAAACTGACGTTAGCCAACTAAAATAATTTTGCTGTCATTAAGCTCAACTTTATTCCTTAAACTCAGCTGAACTGCTGTGGACATCTTGCATGATAGCACACTTCGAATATCAGTGGCATGACTGTATTTGAAGCCATTATCCCCATTTAACTATAAAGCAAGTATCTCGGTCTGTCTGTCTGTCTGTCTGCCAAATATCTTGAGAACCATTCATCCAATTTACTTTGCACTTGGTGGGTGGATTGCTGGGGAGCCAAGGATGTGCAGTGTCGACATGTGCAATTTGGACCTGTGACATGTTTAATATTAATGAACTTTGAATAACCAATGGGCAGAACTCTGTGCAGCAGCAGGGGTGGGGCAACATGGCTCGATTCAGTAAGGACCACTATAGTCAAAGAAACTGAGATTAGGCCTACCATTTGCAGTAAGTTATATTTGGCGGTATGGTCCGGTTCTGGGAGCTCCCTGCCCTTCCACATGCCTATGTGGAAAGCCTAAAAGCAGGGAGAGCACAGCTCCATGCCCTTCCATGTGTCTACATGGAATCATGCAGGCCAAATTCACCATAACATAACTTAAATTAATAAATAAGTTGTGTTCACCGATCAAACAGTCAATTTCAAATGACATTCCAGGGTAAGGCACACCTGTCACAATCATTTTGGTAAGGTGTGAAGCAGTCTGATTGCTGTAAACATATAAATACTGCGGTGACACTTGTGCGTAATGCTGCATGGTGGATGCACAGACTCACATTCACACTGCTAGAGGGCTATGTCAATGGAACAACCCACCCACAAACACCGTGATTTCTGTGTTAGAAAAACACAATTTTCTTCATCTTCCTTTTGGTTATTGCCATGATTCTCCATTAAAAAACATTGATCAACAGGTTTATTTCCATGTATAAACATTCATGAGGCGCTTTACATTGATCATTTATGGTTGAATGTGGGCGTGTTGAGGGCAGGATATGAGGCTGCTCCATGTGGGCACATTTCCAAGTTGATTTGGGATTTATAGTAATAAATATTCTGATTTATACGATGGTGCGCGCCATTTTCGGCTTTTGTGCACACATACACTTTCAGCATGGATGCTACGCATTATTTTATAAATGAGACCTTTGGTCATTATCCAGTTAACTTCGACTAAGAGCTTTCTCTGCCCTGACAGCAGCTTCAAACGTCCAAAAACATTCAGGCTTATGTCAAATTATCAGCAATCAAATAAAGGTAAACCTGCTAATTGTGTACATAGAATAGGACCCTGGTGTAATTTAATAACCCAAAAAGTTATTTCATAAACCATTAATTTGCACAGATGGATGAGGAATTTGACTTCAGAAAAGGCAGACGAGCAGAATTATGCAAAATCAAGTAGTAATACTAGGCAGTAAAACTGATAAAAGCAATGTCTTATTATTGTTATTTAAAAAACCCCAATAAAATCACAGTTTCAGTTCAGCAAAGGGAATTTGTGGCCAAAGTGGTGCTGCCTACACAATCTGTAAATACAAATGAAGTGCTGTAATAACGGGATGAATACAATTTTTGAGCTTTGTGTATAAGCAGCCTCGGCATGCAGGGAACTGCTAGTATTAAGTGGCTCTCCCACAGTGGCAGTACTTGCAGTGCTGAATAACACCATGGCCCTCTCTCTGTCTCTCCACTCCACTGTTCAAAGGCCGCATTCACTGTTCCAAACGCCTCTCTAACCCAGTACTAAATCATCACTGGGCGTGTGTCATGTTTTCAATTTAAAAATGCACGTGCTCCACCCACACCACAATGATTTCACACACACACACACACACACACACACACACACACACACACACACACACACACACACACACACACACACAC
>JBBPCS010000283.1:410782-429054 GCA_037974645.1 Hollardia meadi
ACACACACACACACACACACACACACACACACACACACACACACACACACACACACACACACACACACACCATAGCTATTACTGATGCTTAGAGTAGAAGCATCCTTTTCAATAATACACTTACATTTTGTAGGGGGACAATAATTTACAGCCTATACATAAAAAAAATGTCAGGTTCCCAAATGAATCCTTAGTGCTCCCTGCTTCCATTCAGCCCAGTCCATTAATCATACCACTGATAAACACAGGCATAATCTGATTGTGTAATAAGGTGCTAGTATGCATTGCATAGCACATGAGCATAAAAGTAACCACGCGGAACTCCACCGTGCACATGCCCACATACACACAACACCTGAACTCCTCATGCAGATACAATGAACAAGAATGGACAGTAACTGTTGTGGCAATGGCTGTTCAAGTATACTTGTTCACAGAATACAAGGGCTGTAAAATGACAAGGACATTCTGGGATGAACACCAAAAGTATGACTTTAATACAGTGAATGGAGGGCAGATTGTAAAGGCTTGATGTGGCTTTTCACAGGTTTAACCCAGGGCTATATGCTTCACACTGCACTTCCACTTGCCCTGCTCAATGTCCATTTGGACACGTGCCTGATGTCTGCATTCTAGGATGTAGGATCTAGGAGGTGACTACTCTTGAACAGCAAGCAACAACATTAAAATGTCCCCATAGGCAGGGCTATATTTGAGAGCAATAAAACATCAAAAGGAGAGAGAACAACAGTGACATCCATCAAATGACTCTCTCGTCTTTGTATGATCGAGTTTCAGTGCGACCACCTCAACTAGTTTAAAAGTTGCTATCCTCGCTTTGCCCCAGAAATACTAGTCGGCTATTAAACTAATTACTATTATTCTATTAATGTACATGTAGGAGCCATTTCTAGGGTCAAATATGTAGGACACAAAATCCAGTAGGTGTCACCTTTGTGCTTTGGGTCACTTATAATATAGGTTGGAACTTTTCAGTCAGTGTTGCTGGTCGGAGGAGCACAAATAGTTTTTTGACTGTTATGCTAGGCGAATGCTGCATTGTTGTATTGGTGAAATGTTTGGCTGTATGGAGATTAGTGGACCATAGTTATGGATTTTTGCATGCAACACGTTGAACAACATTAAGAGTGAGCAATACATTTTTCCATCAAAGACAAGAAGCGGCAGCGCAGACTGGTTCTAGATAGATAAATTAGGTATATGAAAATAAAAGAAAGAGGATGCGCATATAATATTTGGTCAGTCAGTCTCAAAACTAAAACATATATTGTGAAATTTCTGATACTAGATTAACTGAAGTACAAATTCAGCATGACGCCCACAGACTCATTATTTGTCTGATTAGAATGCCATGTGTGCGTGCACCTGTGCATGCATGAAGTGTTGGGAAATGAAAATTGATGAAGTAATCACTGCCACTCTGCAAAGGAGTGATGATAAGAACACCAGCAAAGTGGTGTCTAACCATTCAAATGCTTTATTTTATGTATTTATTTGTTAATTTAAGTATATTTGCAATGGTTAGAAATTGGACCAATCTAAAAACATGAGTGTCAACGCACTTGTTCACGTGTGTGTGAACAGATTTACCAAATAAAATATATAAAAATTATTCAGAAATGAATGAGTCATAAAAACTTTGCACTGTTCGCTAATATGTTCCATACTCGGACACTTCCGTCCTGACGCATTTTCCGGTCATTGAAGCGTAACTAGAAGTATTTTACAAACGTTTAAGAGTCTACGTGTAGACTTTTATATGTATACATGAACATTTAAGTGTCTAATTACTATGCGAAAGTGACTGATGAGAGAGAGAACTAATCGTGCTTGGGCAACGGTCTTTCCCCCTGGAAATGTGTCTGTATTGTCACTGCGCTACTGCATTTGAAATTGTTAAAAGAATGTTATCTTATTTTAAAGAAAGGAAGTGCTGTCCCAGATGTGATGTGCATTGATGTTGGTTTGGCAGACTCAGAAAAAGCGTAATACCCATACAAAGCCAGCAATGCGTTGTGTTTACAACGTGGAGATACGGGTGTCCAGATGAGGATAAGGTTAGCGCACGGCTAAATCACCGGCAATAGCATCCTTTGACAGACTCTGGTAAAGACAAAGCTAAAGTAAATGATTAAAACGATATAACTTTATAAGATTAGAAGTTAGACTTTTCTTCAACACAATTAGATTAACTGGTAGCATGTTAGCATAAAAGTGTTCGGTTGTAGGAAACTGTAACGTTAGGTCAAAATATAATATCCAAGCTTTCATGTTAGTGCCTTGATGTACAGATGGAAAACATAAGAAAGAAGCAAGACAGAGGTGCAGAGGAGGGAGAAATGATGAAATAATTCTAAGTAATGACAAAGGAGCAGGACAGGAGTAGCGAAGATTGCAGAAAAGGAGAGGTAGATAAAGAGGGGGGTATTTTAAAGGGATTAGATTTAAGACCCGTGATAAGAACATCAACGAGATCTTGAGATGATGACACGGAGAGGAGTTAAGGAAAGGTAAGATGCATCCACCTGGAGAAGTTCTGACAAGTGAATGAGAGAATCAGTCAGAGAATAATGAGTAGTTGTAAGTGGAAACGAAAAAGCACCGCAGCTGAGGTAAGAGGTGTTTTGGTTATTTCTGTCACCATGTAATGGGATTTTTCACCTGAACCACTGAGACCAGGCCAGATGAGCACCTATTTCACATGATGAGATTTCACATGGCTGCGATCCCCACCGGAGCAGGTTCTTTCTTCACTCGTGATTTCGGCTTTGATAGGAAAAAAAAGGTAATCCCCCCCCCCCCCCCCCTCAGTGGGGGAGTTAAATAGGTGATGAGAGTTGAGTTCTGTGGAGAATAGGAAAATAGGAATGCACCGAGACACACTGGCGAAGGTAATATAGGCCTTTATTTATTTGATGATTCATTTATCAACTCTACTTGGTGCTATATAGTGTTGCGTTCTTTGATGTGCATATGAGAAATGGAGGCACAGATAAATAGTGCATAGAAACAGGAAGAGAGAGGATTTGTGTTACATCCGTACATCCGTATAGGCTGCATGGAATTGTGTTGAGAGTGCCTTTCCATGCAAAGTAACTGATTTATCAATCCAAGCATCTCAATAGAAAGTGATTTTGAGAGTGCCTGTCGCAGGTTACAAAAAACTCAGTTCCTACACAAATTTGACAGTGCTGTTGTATCATCAATGCTAACAGATGCACCCTCCACCTATTCCTGCATCTCGCTACTCTCTGCTCACAAACACACCTACACATCAGACTTTAAATCTCTCACTTAAAGCAATAACCTACCTCTCCTCTCTATCTGCAAGAAAAATCACCATGTTTTTTCCAATGCAGCGACCAAAGGTGGAAAGCATGGGTTGTTGTAGATCACATCAGTAATTTAGGTCTAATTGAATTGCTTCGCAGGAGTGTGCACCTTCATCACTTCGATGTTCAATAAAAGGGAATATCTATATATTTTCTTTAAAATAGACACAGCGCAGAGATGAGGATACGTGGATGTTTGTACAAAGAAGGCCAAAGATATACATGTTGAAAGCTGGTACTTACACTTGTCTTGAAGGTCTTGTGGAGCCATTGAACAAAGGTACCTCGTTTCTGAAATACATCCACATTATGAAGGTAATAAGATATTATGAAAAGAGCTTTCATTAGAACAATGGAAGGGCCAGCATGAGGCATCTTATAGTACAAAGAGAAAAAAAAAAGTAGAAAACTGTGAATCTTTAGTGTGTAGTGATGCCTGACTGTAATGGCTAAGCCAGCCCGGCATAACATCTCCCCCACCTTTATCTGAGAGGGATGCCAAGCTACATACACCACTTGGGGATCAATTAAACCTCTCTTTTCTTCTCTTTACACCTCCTCAAATCAGGAGGGGTGGTGGGGGGTGGTGGTGGTGGGGGTTTTCAAACGATGGACTGCGTGCGCAGTTGATCGTTGACCCCACCCCTCCTAACCCAATTAAGACCATCTTCAAAAGACTGTGTTAACACCTTTATCAGGGGTAAAGATGTAGCTTCTTTCCTGAACCGGAGCGTGCTCTTCCATGCTGCTTGTTCCTGCTGCCACTGGAGGGGGAGTCGTGCTACAGGGAAATGAGGGTGAAGGCAACGCTAGCAAAGCCATAGTTCTGAGCTGCTAAGGTTGGAAAGCTGAGAGAGAACCCTTTGTGCATTTGGGTTTCTGTTTCAGTAATGTAACAAGAAATAAATTCACTTGGACAGCGTTTACAGAAGTCCCATCTACAGGAAATGTAGTTTTTGTTTCTCACCACTGGAAAATACAAAGAGTAGTCTTGTAACATTGCTTGCAGTACTAGGGGTGAGGCTGAATCTGAATACAGTATTCTTGAAAAGGAGCAGCGCAGGTCTGATTAAAATGTACGGAAAAAGGCAAAATACAACACCAACAAATTAGGGTTGAAGCAGATTATTTAGTCAGATAAAAAAGTGTGATTGAAAAAAAAAATGCTTTGTTCCATTATTTTGGACTTTTTTGGAAATGCTATTGGAAATGTTTGGATCGCTTCAGAAAACAAAACAAACACAACAACAACTACGCAGCCACAACTGGAATCTAATTCTGCAAAATAGCATAAGATTAATAATATCAGGGAAATCTAATGTCAACTGTGCAGAAAACCTGGTTTGAACAGAATTAACAGACATGCCAATGTGTTGATGAGATATAGCATTTTACTGGTATCTATCTCCGCTCTTATCTCCTGGTTCTTAATCACTGTGTCCCATCCAAGAATGACAACTTTAATTATAGAACAGGGTCAAAGAATATTTGTTATATTATCTGCCTTTTACCAAGAAAAAATGTGATTACTCGATAGTGACATCCAAAACGATTACTCGAGTACTCATGTGTATTCCTAGTATTCACCGAACCCCCACCTCTTGCGGTTGTGGTTATTTTATTGACTGTTTCAGTGTGGAATCTTGTTTCCACTAGGACAACTTTTGCGACGGCCACATTAGCGATTTCTTTTGTTGGTTTTTGAAATTTAAATTTTATATTGCTGGTGTTTTGGAAACTTCACTCTGCCACTCTCATGTGTACATGCTGGACACACAGCTTACCCGGCACTCCCTGTTCACAACCCACATGCCCCCAGACACATGATAGAGATAATCCGTATTACAGAAACTTCCTAACTTGCAGATCCTATCTTAACTGTTTGGTAACCATAGTAACTAGGTTTAGGACCTGATAGAGGAAAAAAGTCATTACAGATTAACATTTCCTAAGCCACTGTTTCTTAAAGTTCTTAACTTGAGAAAGGAAACGTGTATTACACAATCATCCTGATGTGATATGCCTTCTTGAACACACCCTGCTCTGTGCCAACACATTCTCATGCTCATCTCGTCAGATATCGACGTTTGGTCATGGCCCTTCGCGTCCTATCCAGACGCACAAGGGTTTAACGTAGCAGCAATGTAAAGCCATCCACGAGCCTTTGTGCGTCGGCCACGGATGCCAAAGGGCCCGTTGTGCATCAGGGGAGGCTTAGCGTTTTGTCCGGCAACGCAAAAAGGGTACCTTGCGCGTCTGGATACGACGAGAAGGGCGCATGACCAAACATCGATATGTGACGAGCTTGGGATGAGAACGTGTTGTCTGGGCACCTATAGTCCCACCCCTCTCTCCCTCGGTGTCTTGGCCACCTCACCTGGAAATAATAAGCAAGCACACATAAAAGGGCCACATGCACAGCCAGACAATGGCAGGGAGAGAGAAGGCAGAGGTATGTTTCATTGTTTTTCAGCGTTGGTTTAAAGAAGTTTTATTAATGTGCGTTTATACTCCAGTGAATCCGCTGTGTCAGATCTGAATATCCTGTGAGCCATAAATCAAAGGCATTTTAGATCACATTTACATAACTGCATTGCTTTTTAGGAGTGTTTTTATTTAAATTTCTTATATTTATTTTAGAGGCAGAAGAGTCTTAGGCTGGTCCTGCCCAAGTTTTGTTACTGTCAGCAAAAGGTAAAACTGAAAACTGTTGTTAATAATTGCCAATTTTAAGGTATATTTGTTTTAGATAACAATATGCTTTTGTTTAACCTTGTTTAACCACTGCTGTTTTGCCTATATCTTATTTCCTTTTATCAATTGTTTTTACCAGTACTGCGTATTTCGTTTTCAGTCTCTGCCTACATTGTTTTAGTGAATGGACAGGCTTTCTTTTATCAGGTGTCTCTAGGTTTTAATCTAAGTATTTTTATCAACTTGCCCATTTTAACCCATCTTTTTTGTATCTTTGTGAACTGCCTCTCTAAAGACATGGGGTTGTCATGTGACCTAAAGCTCAGCCCAGCCCCTTAAGTGGAAATCATTAAGTCAGTCATCAGTATGGCACTGCTGTTCTTATTTGTCCACCATAGGCGGAGTTTGACATTTGCGCTCGGGGGGGCAAACATTTTTTAACTGACATCAGTAGACAGTCCAACTACTGCGTGGCGTGTTATGCATAGGTTACATACAGTAACAGAAGACAATAGTGCCAAGCTTGCCATAAAGCCAAACAACACAGCACATCAAATCAGTTTCTGACCACTTCACACATGTGCTTATAGGGTATTTTTCCATAAGCGCACGCAACTGAAGCGCACTGGCAGCCATACAGTTAAAGTCTGTTAGTGAAATATCAATCGTTTATATTATACTGTTAGGCTTTCATTTCCCATGTACCCAGCTTTTAAAACATTTAGTGTACACATGAACTAATTTCATGTTAAATTGAAAACTATACAGAATATGCATATTCACTCATATCCAGCTTCCAGTGTGCACACACGTACACAATTAGAATATGCTCAGCAGCAACAGTGCTGCCTGTTGTTCCAGTAGGCTTATAAAATAACCAGTGTCCTACCTAGTGTAGAAGTAAACGTCTCCTTTTGCGTCCCACGTATATGTCCACTATCTTCTCAGGTGATAGCTTTGCTGTTATGTCGTCCTCAATGTGAAGAACCGCAAGTGATTAAAACAGGCAGCGTCAGTGCCAACTGGATCATCTTGTACAGATTTGGATAGCTGTCCTTTTTAACAGTCTTTTGAAGATGCTCGAGTGAAGCAGGTGCGACAGCAGAGGCTTTAACAAGCTTCATCTCTGCTCCAACAAGGAGAGGGTGAATTTTTAGTGGCTGTGCGTATTTTTGTATGAGAGGTTCAATTCCATTTTTGTCACATTTAAACACTGCTGCACATGCCCGTGCAAGTTCTATTGACTCTCCCGTGAATTGTCTGTCCAGTTCGTTGATGAGGGTATCCAGCACAGGGAGATACAGGTGCTGCTGAAATCCAGGTGTCTCGCCCTGTGACATTTGTGCGCCACTTTCATCAGTTTCTCTTTGACCCAAAGTAGTTGTAATCAGGAAACTGTCAAGGGTGGTGGGGGGTTTTGTGGCCAATTTTCTTTTGGGTGCAAGAGGACCAGGAGTCTGACACTCAACTTTGTCATCCCCAGGTACAAACACGCTGTTGTCCCGGCAGAACTGTTTCACTGATCTCCACACATCGCTCCACGTATCTGCCTGTCTCTGACATATGAAGTGCGCTTTCAGGTTGTCGGTAAGCGCAGCGGCTTCGGAGAGTGTGCAGTTGGAGGACTGCAGGGCCTTGTGTGTAACATGAATCACACGCAGTATGTCTTCAAATACAAGGAAACATGTAATGAATGACATTCTGGTCATGTGGTCATAAAGGCCACTGGCCTCCACAGACCACTTGTCTCCCTCGTTACTTATTTCTCTCAGGCACCCTGTAATTGCAGAGTAGTGGGTTTTAACTGAACTCACAGATCGCCACTTGCACGCCCATCTCGTCTCACTGGGCTGCGCTGTTTCAGTTTGTTTCATATTCAGTGATTTCTGGATTTCAATAAATCGATGGTGATTTGACAGTACTGCAAATACAGAGTACAGTTTATCAATAACGTTCAGGAATGTTTTCACACTGCGGTTGACAGTACAACACTCCACAAGCACCAGATTAAGTTTGTGTGCCAAGCAGTGTATGTACGCTGCGTATGGGTGGGTCTCTCTGATCCGCTGCTGCACACCAGAAACGTTACCAGACATTACGAAGGCACCGTCGTAACTTTGGGCAGTTGCAGTTCAGATGGGCCTGGGAGTTTGCATGTTTGTCCAGTTTACTGCTCAGCCTTTTCCAGTCACTCACGCCCTTTCGAAATGAATCCTCCACGCCGCTGTCACTCTGGAAGTGGCGGCATGCAAAACAGAAGACAGCATCCTTTCTAACCGAATATTCCAGCCAGCGATACTTGTAATAATATGTGGAAAATGATCATTTTGCTTTGCCAATAATTTTTGTAGGGAAACCGGACTGCATTGTTTTTCGCCAAGATCATCCCTACCCACTGACTGCCCTGTCAGTTGCTCCACTGCTGCTGCTAAGTTAGCTAACCGCCCCGTCGTCGGTGGCTCTGCTGCTGCTGTGGGGTTAGCTGACCTTCCAGAGCTGCTCATGGGAGTTTGAGTGTTTTCACATTCTGTTTCTGTCGGCTGCTGGCTGGTAGGCTCAGGTGGCTCTTGTTCAATTATTTTCCTTTTTAGAAATCGCTGAATGTCCATAACTCTTCATTAGACAGCTAGCCAAATGAGGGCACAAAAGAGAGGGAACTCGTATCTGTCGCGCACGTCACAACGTGCCACGTCACATGACTGCTCAAAAATTAATGTATTACAAAACCAAACATAATAGAATTCAGATTTATTATTTTATTTCATGGCATTACTTAAAATATTGACACAAGAAATGTTTTTATTGGACCTATTTTAGACTCGATGTAGTGATATATTTCAGCCGCTAGGGGGGGGCAATGCCGCGTATGTTGTGCACCAGTTAATAATGCTTCTAAACCAAGTATTTTATTATTATTTGCACGGTGTGCCTGGTGAGTGAGTGCCCCCCCTGCACGGTGGTGGTGACAGCACATTCACTCTCCCCTTGTTTGCTGTGCTTTGTGTGTGTGTTGTGTTGGGTGTTTGTGCACCAACCACGGCAGGGTCAAGCTCTGTACCACTCCTCCCGGTCCCAGCTAGCGTAGTTTCTTTTCGATGTTTGGGCCCCCCCTGGTTAAGACCTATAGAGACCCTATTTTAATTAGGATTTTATTTATTAAAGTGCTGTTTTTGTCATTTATTTTATCTGGTCGAATAAAGCTGTCCGTCTTTTATCAGGTCAAATCCTCATCTGTATGTATTGCCCTATCTGATCTTGGTCACACTAACTTCCCAAAATCTTACTGTATATAAACCCTCCTAATTTTAGGATGACTGTTCAGCTGTCCTAACTTTCACTTTTCCTCCAGGTAGTGTCAGCAGACTTGTTTAATTCGTATGGCTGCTATTTTATTGCTTTTTCAACATGAAAAAAAATATCAACAGGCATAATTTATTCACTGTGAGGCTTCTGGCAGACCCTGACAATGTATTTCAACGCTTGTAAGTCGATACAGGCTGCCCCGGCCATGATCCCGCAGTTGGCCCAGCGACTGCGACCAGCTTTAGAGAGGCCGACCTGGCAAGAGGGGCTCTGCCGGTTGTGGTTCAGCTTGTCTACTTGGCTGACATGTCAAAAATATCACAGCCTGCTATTTCACTGAGGTGGCTGACCGTTACATGCAGTTTAACTCGTCTGTCGTAAAGTTAAATGCATGTCATTGTTTTTGCTCAATTTTTCAATGTGTTTCAGTTTTGTTTCAAAGAGGTGAGATGAGAAAACTAGCATCGGTTGCTAGGTGACAGACATTAAAGTCAATAAGTGATGTTGACGATTTAGGATAAGATAGGACTCCTAAAGTTAGTTAGGATTTGCTTCTGTAATACTAAATGGGAAAAATCCTGTCTTAGATTCCTCCTATCTTAACATTCTGGGTCTGTTGGCATTCAGCATACACAAGTGTGTGATGTGGAAACTTGAAACCTTGGTAAATGGACTTGCATTTATATGGTGCCTTTCAAGTCTACCGACTCCTCAAAGTGCTTTATAACACCTGTCACATTCACCCATTCACACACATTCATACACTGGTGGCAGAGACTACCATCTACTGTAAGGTGCCACCTGCTCACAGGCTCATTAGGAGAGCTAACCATTCACACATACTCACACACCGATGGCTATGCCTCTGGGGGCAATTTGGGGTTCAGTATTTTGCCCAAGGACACACGCTGACTGCAGGGGCCGTGGATCGAACCGCCGATCCTCCGATCAGCGGACGACCTTCTGAGCCACGGCCGCCCCTTCAGCACATACACTGAGAATGGACTTTACAGTGAAGTAGGAGATATCTTGTGTCCAGCAGTTAGACTTGTGAAATGAACAATATCTACATGTTCATATATTCTAGACTTTTTAAAGAGGGAGAAGGAATAGGCAACATTTGAAGGATTTTGATGTCGCAATTGTACTTTTAAAAAAAAAAACTTGTAAAAACCATGTCAGAAACACATAATACAGTTGTGGAGTTGATATTTAAAAGATTTCCAGTCATGGTTGTAGACATGAACATTAGTGGAGAGCTGTTCAATATGGCAGTTTTCATTCACAAGGTCGGCTTTGAGACTCGTTAGAAACTCATGTTAGAAGAATGGTAACAAAGTAATGGTTGGTTTTATCTGTGTTCAAATAATGAGGTGCTCAAGCTCATGAGGTCATGAGGTAGTAGTACTGACATTTATGGATTATAAAAAAAACAAAAAACTGTCATGGTTTAGCCTTTCAGAAAGATTAATGAAAGAAACCCTTGATGAGAAAATACATTGACTGAGGCTGGTTGAACAGAGGCCAGCTTGTAAAAAGGGCAGGACCTTATGGGGCCAGAACAGTGACAGGATGGTATGGTATTTTCTTCATGTCTGTCTTTTTTCAGTGACAGTTAACTTTTAAGCTGTCAGTATTTTTTTCGTTGGCACTGTTTTTCAGTTTCAACTTTCTGTCACCGTTTTGGCCTCCCCAGACCCTTCCAAAAAAGGAAGGGTTTGAAACAGCTCTCCACTAATATTCATGTCTACAACCATGACTGGAAATCTTTTCAATATCAACTCCACAACTGTATTATGTGTCTCTGACATGGTTTTTACAAGTTGTTTTTTTTTTTTTTTAAACAATATGCACAATTTGCATATTAAGGACGGGCCAACACCGTCTTCCCAAATCCGCTGTCTGCCATTCATGCTGTCTGGCATGACCGCTAGGCACTGAGCAATGGAGCAAACGTGTGCTTTTGCACCCCCACTCTTTATAATGTATTACATATATTGTTATATGTATTTATTGTACAGTCAGCAAGATGATATAATTTTTCCCATTCTTTTATTTTGATTATAGAACAAAACATGAGTTAGATCACTAGTTGCAGCTAGCATAGGTAGACCTCCCTTAAAAATGAGGAAATTCAATATGTAGCTTTATACTGTATATACAGTACTTCAGATGAACTATTTTAGGTCTTCCATTGAGCAGAAAGAAAAACAGTGGGCCCCATATTTGAAACACAGAGTTCAGTGAGCATTTTTATTTCAGACTTTGCACATATCCTCCCAACAGCATGGAAGGATTCAGGTTGGAAATGTGTGATATTTTTATGTGATTGCTTTCATGACTGAGATTTTTGTTAAAGAATGTACATTTGTATTTTATTGCATTTTACCCCATTACACAACTCTGTGACAAAGCACTAAATATAATGAATGGAGCTTTAGACTACATCCAAACAACTGCATATACTCAGCTTAATTTCCCTGACTTTAGATTTAAACCTCAGCAAGACAGTAAAACACAGATACAGTAGTTTTATTTCGGACAAAGGACGTCATGGGTATTGATGATATGTGCTCACACATTTGCACCACAATAACTAAGATGTTCATTCAGTTTAATCTTTGAAATAAAGCATTGAAATACAGTATGTAAAATGTAGTGTGTATGTGGCTCCTTACCTTGGCTCTCTCTCATCCCCTACTTTTGTGAGTGTCAGGGAAAACTCTGAGGCAGATTCTCAAAGGGCCATGTAAATTACTTGCGCGGTCGATGTGTGCAATGGGCCATTCACATACAAGATTTATACCTTTGGTAGTCTTAATTATGTCTGCCTTTTATTTGCTCTGTAAAGCAAGAAGCAAAGAAGCCTGTAACAAGCCTGCCTTTCCTATAATAAATCTACAGGATGGGATTGTTTGGTTTGGACCCATAGTTGCCAATAGATTTTCTATCGCTCTCGCTTTTCATTCAGTCTTTCTTCACTGTGTACACTTTCTTTAATCCTGGTTTTTTATCACACGTCCTTCACTTTTATGTTCCTTTGTGAGTCTCATCACATTTACTGGTGGTTCTGTATGACTTGAAAGTCATCCCTCGACGTCAACCTCTATATTGACTTAATAATAAAACATCTTTATTTGGAAATATATAAGTTGATTGGTTGTGTTTCATTGAAGGTAACGCGATTGGTTGGCCCAAGTCAGCTCCTGCCTGAACTTTCTTGGAGTATTTTAAATGTTTTCTTTTGCCAAAAACCTGGAAGTAAACAAAAGTGGACAGTTTTTCCTCTAAATACTGCTTTTGGTTGAATTATGACGAGGTATGAACCTTAAACACTGTGTCTTTATGGAGTAGTTGTGACATAATTAGATCAGGCTGGCAAAAGTAACGCTCTGCTATTTAATTGCCTTTCATGACACCATAAATATTGCCACAACCCGTCTACCGCCCCATGTCTTTCTCTCTCTCCATCATTCATCCTTTCATCTTAGAGCACATGAAGCTGAACTCGTCATTCTGAAACAGCGAAGGTCAGTGAAAGCCTGCTCTGATTGACAGAATGATAACTCAACATGCGATAAGCTGTCAGTCTCAGTGATGTGTGGGTTTTACATTTACATTTTTAACAGTAAACTCTCGGCAGTGCATAGCATGAGAAGATTTCTGAAAAGAAAAAGAGCTGTCTGTGTCAAATGTGCAATTCACTGTTACTGCCACCAAAGTTTTTTAACTGACTAACTTTGGATTTAAAAATGTTTGAATCAAATATGTTATGCAGTGGTTTACTATGGGGCCAGGCCATTGTCAATCAAATCTGTTCACACCATGCCCAGCCCCAAAGAAGCACACTGGCTATACTTAAACTAAATACCTATATAGGATGTTTGTTTTGTTCATGTTGTCTGACCTTTCACGTGAGTCGTTTGCTCAGTTGTCATAATTGTCAAGTGGTCAAGCCCTGTTCTAAAAGACAAAACTGTTCGCTTCCAATTTTCCTCCGGGTATAGCAGCTACAAACAACACAGGACAAAAGTGTGAGTTTATTCATTCATTTAGTTTTATAAATGGGACATGACTGCTCGACCAGTCAGCCTTGTGCCTGGTTGCAGACAAAGTTGCACAGTGAAAGTGAGGTTTATAGGAAAGCAATCTAAATGCAGATGGTGCCATTTTTCCCCATAGTCTAGCCAGTTTAATTTTAGGCTACTTTAAACAGTAAAATATCGGCTGATGAAGATCATGGTGAAAGCTGGGAAACCAGTTTTCCAGGTGTTTTAAGATTCTCGTATGTGATTCGCTTTTTGTAAATCGTTGATCCTGGGCTCAGAGGAAATTCTGATGGTCATTCCCCCACCCCTCTATTTTATAAGATTTCACAGTCTAAATAATTAATTGATCAATCAAAAAAAAGTAATAGCCAGATTACTCACTAATAGAATAAAAATCCCTGTCAGAAAAGAGCCAGCCATCCTGTGAGTTCATTTGTGGCTTACGTGGATAAGAATCCGTCACAACTTTTCTGTATCCATCTCTTCAGAATGCTCTAATGGTTTCTGACATTGGCCATTCACCTCTTTGCATACATTATAGCTTTTAAATATATCTCATTACTTTTTTAAAACCTAATTTGCAGCAATAAATGCCATAGTGTATGCCTGGGCATGAATGATGAGAGTTAACCTCTTACCCCAGCCATAAAAGTCTGTTTAAGCAAATTGGCTGCTAATAGCGTAAACTCAGTGCAGATGACTTAATATGTTGTCGATGCCATATTGCCATTTCTTTTTTTGTTGAAAAGAGACTTTGCATTCAGTCCTGTTGAAGAGCCCCTTTCTCCATTTTCTCCCCTGGACAAAAAAGAAAAAAAACGGCTCATTACTACAGAGTTACACTAACAATGGTTGCAAGAGAAATGTCATCTACGTCTGCATGGGTAATTATCAAAACACAAAAGCTGCAATTTCCAGGAAGTGGATTCAGAGAGCTCTTCACATGAATGAGTACATGAATAAAAATGATGTTGTCTTCATGAGTGACCTCTGCCAGGAGGAAAGAAAGAGAGAGAGAGAAAGAGCGAGAAGAAGGTAGAGGTGAGGGTGGGGGTTTACGAGATGGAATAAAAGCTATGGTTGAAGCATAGTTCATAAAGGGTCAGGAGATAATTACTTACAGAAATGCCTGCTCAACGGGTGGGCACAGAAATGCATTTAGCAGTGCTTCAAATTTTAATTTGGCTATGAAAGGGCACTTTTCCTTTTTTCCTTTACTCACTCATCTCTCTTTTTTCTCTCTCATTTGCTATTGCTACACATTAACAACCTTCATTTTGATCAAAATACAAAAGCGCTGAAATCCCCATTAGGCTTTTTAAAAAAAACCATTTTTAATACAGGTTGTTATTTCAAGGAGAGGAGCACATCAAAAGAGAAAGCGCTACTTTGGTTCTATCTTTATGTTAATCAAATCGGCTCCCTGTGTATTCTCTTCACCGCGTGTTCTTTGATTAAACATTGTCCCCTCTCAAATTCACTAAGCTGTTTACAGCAGCTTGTGATTTCTGCTCCTTAACAGCTCAAATGCAAAGAGGCGGCATGTTTTAACGGCTGCCGGCTTGTAAAACATGTGAAATTTGGGTAAAGCGTTAAAAGGACGAGGATGTGCAGGCGAGAGAACAATTTAAGAAGGCAGAGCTTGAGAGAGAGGAAATGGACCTGAAAGAAAGGAGAATTAAACAAAACTTTTCAATGAGTAGATGAGTGTGTGTGTTGGAGAGAGAGAGAGAGAGAGAGATGGTGAGTCACGGAGGTTAGTTTCACTCCTGTAGCTCCTAAAACCAGAGCCAAACAACAGCCCTCTTATTTAAGCCTTAGCACCAACTGCAGCAACTTGTGACACTCTGTTAGTACCTTACTGAATCCCTATTAACTTAGCTACACATTGGTGGTAGTTGCAGGTTTCTAGCGCTATTTGTTACCGTACAGCAGCCAGGAAAAGACTACCTCCCTATGAAAACACGTTTAAATCTGCTAGATCTGGATTTTTATTTGGATTCACACTAAATTGTACACACTCGTAGATACCAGCCCACTAAATGTTTTCTTTGTTTGTTTTTTTTAATCAAGGTCCGTGCATTTTTTAAATGTGGACAAATGCTCTATTTTGCAATGTTAAAGAAAGAGATTAAGAAATTCCTGGACCCGCCCCTTTATCCGGATCTGCGCTAAAATTTAATGGGTTCTTCCTTAGCGCATGTCCCATCCTTCAACCGTGGAAATCCATTCAGTAGTGTTTGCGTAATCCACCTGACAAACCAACCAACCAACCAACCAACAAACGGTAAAAACATAACCTTCTTGAGGGAAAAATGTGTTGCCTTTAAGTTCTCACCGTTACTTAATATTACAAACAAACCCTGCAGTATAAACATGAAGTCATATGCAGTAGGGCTGTTATTTTTTTCCAAAGAAGGGTCAAGTTGGAATTAATTAACATGTACTTTGAATTAATATGAACATCACCTATGTGGGCTACTTTGCACAATTAATGATGTTTGTTTATTTATGTTGTGTAGGGATGAGCGAGTACGCCGTTATCAGTTCAACCTGTCCAACTACCTGATTCTGTTGGGCTAAAAGCATCTTAGGACTGACTGATCACTCACAAGTGATTAGGTTAAATTTGTTGGGGTTTACTTAAGATTAATAATAATGCATCGTCATAATAATGACATAATCATTCTAGATTGGATTTTCCTAACCTACGAAACTAAAACTGCAGATTTGATGAAGAACTAAGATGTATCCTCCTCCATGTCTCAGCAGTATCTAGTTCAGGACTCCTCAGCAGCCAACATCTTCTACAGTGTAGGGCGATATATGCAGCTGTGTGGCAGTCATGGCCGACTAACCACGCTCTGCATGCAACGTTGATGATGTGCGTCAGTGACGTTAAGGACAGTTTGAAGTCAGGTTGAAGTGCTGCTGGAGATTGAGGCGATGAGATTACATTTTTATGAGGGTTTTTTTTTTTTTTTTTTTTTTTGAGTGGTCTTTGGTGATGACTTACGTTATGCATGTCATTTCACACATTCTTGTTGAGTAAGCAGAATACTGGAGGACACAAGGTTTAATTTAGCTGGATATTCCAGAGGGTCTCTGTAAAATGTCAAGGTCCACAGGTTACATCACAAAGATGGATGAATGTCAGCTCTCCGCGAGAGATGTCACATCCGGAAGGCGCGCAAGGAGTGTGCGGATGTCAAGAAGCTCAGTTTGTGGATGTAAATACTTCTTTTATGACATTAGGCACCGATACAAAACGAGATGATGGTGAAGAGAGTTGTAGACAAAAGTTTTTTTTTTAATGTGACATTGTTTAGAAATAAATACGGTAAATAAGTCTTAACAACTGGGCTGTGTTGTCACCCACTAGAAAAACCTTACCTGTAGGTCCATGCAATTACTTTTGGATATAAAAGGAGCAGATTTAATTTCTGTTTGATACAAACAATTATGTTATGCTTATTGTAGAACTGGGGCTAGTTTAAATTAAAATAAGACACACTTTGATGCCGCTTCCTGTGCTGGTTCATTTAACTGTGATTATATTTGTTGTGGATATTCAGCTTGTCATCGCTGTAATTACTTTACAGTTCCCTTAATTAAGTCGACAGCATCCAAACTGAGACCGAGCATTGTGTTTTAAACCAACATTGATTTATTGGAATCTTTTTCCTCTCTTTGGACTGGATCAAGGCAATCTGCTTCCACAGGGGATGTGCCAAAACAAAACAAAAAAAGAACAGAATATGGGCTGCCTGTCTGAACATAGCCTTGGAGATGAAGTAAAAGATTGGCCTGTCTGTTGTGCACTATACCTGGAGAGTACCCCGCGCATAAACACACACATGCATGCAGCTGTTGCATAAATACATATGCATACTGTATATGCTTTGACATACATGGGCACAAAGCACACATGCAGATTAGCATGCATAGACACACACACACACGCACAAAATGTTAAAAATACAGCTGTCAGGCGCACCTGTTTCTGTAGCCCCCGCTGCATGTTTCTGCGTCATCAGATTGTAACAGAAAGAGCTTTGCATGAGCCCATATGCACACACACACACACACTGACACATTCATTCATTCATATACACAGTAGCAGAAAAGTACACACAAACACACACGCTCCCCCAAACACACACACACACACACACACACACAGTTCTCCAGGGCTGCAGTGTCTGGCGGGTGTCCAGTACTGGAGTGGTTCTGCTCTAGAGAACGGCCCTGTCTACAGCCCATCAATCAAACCCTCTGGGCAACACTTACCCTCTCTCCCTTTGTACGCCATCTCCCTTTCCCATTGCTCAGTGTCTCCCTCTTCCTGCTCTCATCCCCTTTATTTCTCTGATAAATCCGCCACTCTGTATACTACATTTCTCATGCACCTCCTCACCTTTGTTAATCCCCCCCGCCTCCCTTTTTCTCTCCGCTCCCTCTTTGAATGCTAAATTCCCATCTCTCCACCATCTATTCTTCCCCTCTGCATATTTAAACGCTTCCGTACTCATAGATACTCGTCCAGCTCCCCCCTACACCTTCAGTTCCCTTTTCCCATCCGACTCCACATCCCTTTACTTGCTCTCTCTCTGTCCCTCCACCACCCTATCTTTTTGCCCCCCCCCCCCATCTCTTCCTCTCACTCCCCTGATTGATGCGAGCAGACGGCCTCTATCAGTGTTTTATACATAATCCAAATAATATATGCTTGTGCCTGCATTTCTGAAAGTCCTAGCCAGCCCCTGACACGATGTGCTGACAGAGGATTCACAATATGAGAGGACACACACACACACACACACACACACACACACACACACACACACACACACACACACACACACACACACAC
>JBBPCS010000283.1:429154-456476 GCA_037974645.1 Hollardia meadi
CACACACACACACACACACACACACACACACACACACACACACACACACACACACACACACACACACACACACAGCCGCATCTCTCTTATGTCTTATCAATGCTAACAGAAGCCTGTGCAGAAATTGATTTAGAAAACATCTAAAATGGATGTTAAAACTCCTAAACTTAAAAAATAAATAAATCTGGTTCTAGGAACGCTAAAATTGCGGTAGTACCATAATAATACAGGACAAGTCAATGTCTTGTAAAAGTGTGGACATTTTGATTCAAATAAGAAGCCTTGGGAGCAGGAGATGACACAGACACACACCCAGACTTTAATATACATAAATACACACTGGTGGTTCGTAGCAGACACACACACACACACACACACACACACACTCACAGACAGAGCTCATAAATCACTGTGACCTGCTCTGAAGATTCAAACATCACAAAACATTGCCGTTGTTTACTCCCATGTCTAAAATAGGTCAACTTCCTCTAAATGGAGCACAGATAATACAGTGTATTGGGTCTGCGTTTCATTGCCAAGATGATTTTGGAGGGGTCCAATCAGGCAGTGGGACTGATACCTTAGCACAAAGGATGAACCTGTTTTCTGCTTCACTAGTGAGTCATCAATCACAAATAAACACCTGAGTCACAGGCAGACATATCCAAAAGAGAAAAAACAACAACACACAAACTGAAAGGGAACATGCAGATTGCACATGACATTTAGGTGGTACACAGGGTACATCTAAGAGCATCTAAGAAGTAAAACCAGTATCAACAATATACATTAGAGATACTATATTACTGCCACTACTATTCTGCTACCATGCACTGGCTTGTCATTGATCGCTAATGGGTTTACTAGTGATCGATGGCCACTTAAATGCAAATGTCTGGTAACTGTGACATGCTCACGTGATATTTTCCATGACTTTATGAGCTGATAAGGATCACCTAAATGCTCCTTTAAATGCACTGCCATGTGCACAATGGATTATGGGATTTTGTGGGCTGTAAAAGATATGCTGGTTGTCTTTTTGAAATGGGATGGACGTTGTCAGCCCATCATGACTTGGTTTGGAATCATAACACAGTAGGGCTGTCACTTTCTATTTGGAATTTTTCAGCCACTGCTCAAAAGTCGGAAGGATTAAAATCAATCTGTAGTGATCATGTTCACATTTAATGTTGATAGTGAATAAGTGCAATAAGGTGTGCATAGGTATATTTATGACACTTTCTTTACTGAATGGAGAGCATTGAGTCTGGAAACATGGATTCAACTCCATAAATAAAGAAATTAAAAAAAATGGATTCAAGATAACGCTGTTTGCTGACATTTGCAAAATGGAACTTCCTCAAAGTAACACTATAGCTTGTCACACAAATGAGCCAACGGAAGTATGGCAATATATGCATGTTTCCATCCACTGATTAAAAAATTAAGTTCATTGAGATAGAATACCATTGTGACCATTAGGGACGCCCTAATTGAAAGAGCACCACTCAAACCTAAAATGGTGGACAATAATGTAGAAAACATGATGGAAATATTGGCATTTCTGTTCTGTTTCATCATGTATTAATTTGAGGAAGGTTAAAGTCTCTTCACTGGTCCACACCATTGACTGTATATAAAGATGGACGACATGAGAGCTCCCCAAAAGTGAAGCCAAAACATCTTGATCGCCCCCTGGTGGTGGGCTGCAGTATAGGTCATAAACCCTTCCTCCTGAATGATTTCAGGTAGCCAATTGGTCAAACTAAAAACTCAAAGTACACGTCAAATACATTTTTCCCAAAGATGGTTTCTGTCATTTGAGATAGTTCTTATCACGCTGATGTGTGTTCAAGTGTTCGTTTTTCTGATCAGTTTGGTTTTAATTAGTTATTTAATGCTATAAAAACATGGGGGAAACGTCATGATAGCTGAGTCCTGCTCGCGATTGGGTGGGCCGGTGTATGGGCGGGAACTTGATGCGGCAGTTCCACCGCCCGGTCAGTACTGCGCAGCCTCTGGCTCTGAACGACGTCACCGTGCCTGTATCCTGGATATTTTGGCTCCACTTTTGTACAATGGGAGGAAATCTATTTCCATTGGCCCCTGTCTCACTTTAGTTTTATCAATACAGTAGCCGAATGAGTTAACAATGTGAAGCAATAGCTATTATTTTGTTTCCTCAGAGCGTAGAAAATATAGCCCTCCAAGAATGAGCACACATCGTTTTATGTTAAGCATATGAACTAAAATGGATTGAAATAGTATCATCATGGTCACAATAATAATTTCCATTAGCGTGTTAATGGTAATTCCCATTAGCGTGTTAGCATCAAGGACTAAGTGCTAGTTATTTATACATACATATACAAATACAAGTGATTCAGGAATCTGTGTGCTACACATCTGTGTATCGCACTGGCGTCACTTATTGATTCTCAACAGGAAGTTGAGTTCTGGAGCTTAAGAAATACTCCGCAAAAGAAAAATAGATTGTGTGGACGCTACTGTGCTACTTGATCAATAAAAGAGCTAAGCTACTGAAAAGCTATCTGCTTCAGAAAACGGTGACGCTACTCAGAAATGTAGTAAACTAGTAGCGGCGCTTCTTGTAAAGTTGCTACTGCCCAACACTGCTTATTTTAATACTTCATAGCACATTGGCTACCATTCCAGTCACAAATAAAATTGATTGTAATCATTATTTTCTGATATCCAAGAATGCAATGACATTATTAAAAATTTGAAAGCAAACCTGGTGTTTTAGCCGTAATTATTTGGAAGAAAAAATGGAGGCCAACGACACTTTGAAGACTAACTTCATGGTACAACTCTGGCTTTACTTGCCATGGTGATCTCCAAATAAAGTAGCATAGATAATCTGACTGATGATTTTACGCTCGCGTTTGATGTCCTGTCAGACTTCGTTGTACCGATGTTGCCATCTTTCCAAATCTTAGAAATTATTTTGGTGAGTATCCTGAAATCAAGACTGATAGAATTGATGGCAGAAACGACGAACCAGATTTACTCTTTTGTGATATCACATTCCCCCGTCCTTATGGAATATCTTCTAAAGATACATCCACTGCAGGAACATTTTTATTTTAAATTGGACTTGATTGGATCGTGGCTTCTTCATGTAAACAATAGATTTGGAGGTTAATGTAAAGCATGATGCTGTTTAGCAATCAGTGAGACAGCAAGACAGCGTGAATGAAAAAAAAATGGAATAGCAATCACAGGGATTTCATCAGCGCATCAGCAGCTTTTTAATTAGAAATAAATGCACTGAAGGTTACCAATGAACGTCTTTCAATTTACAATCCTCAGTAGAAAGTGCACTGACGTATCCTGTACCCCTAAATTCGAAAGGGGTCATTTGATCCAATTGACGAAGCTCCAGAGGGGATTCTGTCATTTCTGAGGTCATTTATGTAGCTGAAACCCTGCAAGACTCTTGTCATTCTGTCTGCCTAGTCAACTAGCAAGCAAGCTATTTGAATATTCAAGACCAAGTTTCACCAGACAAGAAGCCCTTAACTTGAACACGTATTGACTGAAGAATCTCCAATAGTGACCCAGAGCAAGTGTGAGAGGCCGCTAACCACATCATTAGACCCAGATTATCTGTAATGAAACCTATTAGTGGCCATTAGCAGGAGGAAATGACCCTGACCCTATCATTGTAGTTTTACTTCTTTACTGGGAGGAGAGACTGGAAGAAATAGATTAGCATCAGCTTAAACTACAACAACTAGGCCTGGAACATAGGGGATTTTAGATAAGTATTGACACGTACACAGACACAAAGAGAGACACACATGCACAAACAAACAAAATGCACAGATATACACAGCTCCCCGGGGGATAAGTTAGATGCAATAAAGCCAGCCTCTAAATAGATAGCGTTGCAACATGTGTGGTTTTTCAGATCAGTGCTGATATGATTATGCAGGCTCAGGGCCATAGATATGGAGTAGATAGATTGTGCTGCTGTAAATACACACCATGCTAGGTGGTGTGTTGCAGCTCCCTCGCACTATGCTGACATCAGCACTTCCTTCCACTTCCTGCTTATTAAGAAAGTACTGTGTCCTCAGATACCTTGGGTCCTTAGATATCCCCCAGAAAGATACATATGCACACATACACACATATTAACAGAATAGACAAATACTACATACGTGGCTATATGCATTGCACGTGCACGTACATGCACGTAAGAAGGAAAACAAAAACAAAAACCAATGTACATCTTAAAATGAGCAATTATGAAAACATTTTCGACATTAATCGAGACAAGTGTACACTCCATACAACACTTCATTTCATGATGTCACACCGCACAACTGATCAATAACTCTACACCACTTTTCTGCCCTAATGTCCTCCATGAACGAGCGCCTTGCTGGCTAGACAAGTAAATCAATATCATGAGCGGGAGGAAAAGGATATGTGTGTGTATTTCTAATTGTATGATTGTGCATTTAAATGCACAGTACTTTAAAGTGGGTTTGAGTCATACCTATGATTCATCCGAACTGAGCCACATATTGGACCCAAACATAACCCGAGTTATATTGAAATTCTTACAAGTGAGGCTACAAAAAAGTGACATCAAATCTAAATCTTACTCATCCAGATCATATGACTCAGTTTGGACTGCACACATAGTTTATTGCAGTGACAGCGAGATGGTGTAGTGGATTTATTCCATCATCTTGGTATAAAAGAAATAACTAGTCCATTACAACTAATATTATTACAGACACCAGCAAATGACAGCAATGAGATACCAGCCTGTGAATCAGAAATCATCCACACTCGTCATCACATCACAATCATCCTGAGCAGACAAGCAGGGTGCTCAAAGGATGACAGTATTTGTCAGCCACAGTGAGAGGGGAAAAATAAAAGGGCGTTCCTGAAAGCTTTGTTGTATATAGAGATTAATGTACTTTGCAATGGTTTGTAGTCAGAAGACTGAATCACCAAAATGAATAAAAAGATGATAAAAGAGACAACTTTACTAAACAATTCCACTGATGATCACCCCAAACATCGCTGAGCCCAGTAAATGCACTCTTAGAATTAGGAGAGCTTCAAGGAACTCTGGGGATATTCAAGGCTTGGGAGATTTCTGAAGAAACCTCAACAGCTCAAGTTAGAGTAGAGGGTACTGGAGGACCCTTGTCTATGACTCTGCACTGCACTCACAGCTCTACCACCCCTCTATGATTTTAAACCCAATATAATGGCATTAATGTATCAATACATTTTGGAATGGACTAAATGTGTGTGGACCTTTAACCTAAACCAGCCTACAAAAACACCAAACTATTTAAATAGTAATAATTTAATAAAATAAAAAAAAAAAATAATAATTTAAAAATAAATTCAATGAGAAATTATGGTTTTAAAAAAAAGCCAATCAAAATAAAATGCATATACGATTTAATCATTTCTATATTATGCCTTACTAGCACAAATAAATATCAACACCTGAGCTCAAAACAGGAGAGCACTACAGGCATCTTACAATCTTATAAAGTGGCAACCATGTTAGCAAGCCCATTGGCCTACGGCTTTACACACACACACACACACACACACACACACACTCAGTTGACGAGGAGAAACATTAGCATTTATTTTGTCATGTTTCTGGTCACCTGGCGATTCGGGTCATTATTTAGTCCATTATGTATCCCTCTTGCTCTTTTACTGCTCAGTGATACCATTTTTTGTTTTTACAAGCTAGTCCCTACCTTAATTGGTCTTTTGTTTGGTGCTGCAAATTAGCAAAGAGTGGGGTTCATCAGCAGCTGAGAACCTCTCATATTACACAGTTCTCTTTAATATATTAATATTGATTCATGCAGCACACAATCAATATAAAAAGTAGACTGTGCAATACAAGACTTGAACTGGATTCTTAACGTACCCATCAGAGTTGGTCCAACAACTTGTCCAAGTCTTATCTAAAGGACACTGGCAGTATGTCAAGGTTTTAACAAAATCTGGACCCAAACACAAAATCAGAAGCTAGCCGCTTGTTTTAGAAGATTTATAAAAAGCACAGGAGAAGCTGGTTACTGCCAAAGTTAAACACCAGGAAATAGATCACTAAACAATGTACATGAAGGCAGTGCCGCTAATACCACTCTGGTAGACTGAACTATCTGACGGCGAGTGAAGAGAAGATCCAGGTTTTTGTAATGAGCCACTGTGATTGGTGGATTGGTCCCAGGTGTGCAGGCAGGGAGGAGAGATGGACAGATCTGCAGCAGGTGTGTAGCTGCCAGAGCCAGAAGACCACGCCCATTCACACACAAACAGAGACAGACAAGGGGAGACAGAAATCCAAGGGAGGGGAAAACACAGGACACTGGGACATCCAGGCTATTGTGGCCATGGCCACAACACAGTAATGGTGCCCACTTGAAACTTAGGTCTGACAGCTCCCCTCTCTAAAGCATGCAACATTTATAAATGGGCAAACAGAGAGGAACATTTCCTCCACATTATCATGCAATTAATTATAATTACGGTGAGCTTATCTACTGAACATCTGTTATAGCTGTCAAAATTTGCAAATATTTGCATGTAAGAGAAACAAGAGTGACAGAGAAAGACACAAAAGACTGACTTTCATACACTGTGCTCCTCTTTGACACAGGCGTGCCTCTTTCTTCCTTCTTCTGACAGGTTGCCGGATTGAACTGCTGGCTTTTGATCGACAGGAACTATTTGAAATACTATGAAATTATTTCAGTGATCTTGGCAACCAAAACAACAAAACTGAAACAGCTCAGTGCTCCTGTGTTAGCAATAAGACATGGTTTTATTGGACTGAAATGGTGACCAAAGCTGCCCTACACCAAGAGATCTGCTGACAACAGATACCTCAAACACTCAATTACACACGCGAGCACACACACACACTGATATACAAATACTCCTGGGGCAATCTACCTCATTAGATATAGGCAAACATTCAATTAATCAGTGTAATAGGGATTATAAAGCATGTCTGAGGTGGTAGGCTGCAGTAAAACGACTGGCTGAGGATTTATAAGACAATTGGTGAGTGATGATGCCTCTATCTCCGTCTCTCTCCGTCTCTCACCCAAAGTGTGTTTGTCTTGTCCAAGCATTTGAAATTAGTGTTCATGTCCAGAGTAAATGGCTCTCTGCGGTTAGAGCCACATGAAGCTAAAGAGTGATCACACTTTTCTGAACAAATATTTTAGAGGCATCAAGTCTGTCAAGAAACTCGTAGCAAAGCAAGGTGAGACTGATTTTTTTATTTTTTTTTTCAAAAGTAAGGCAAAGATAAAACCAGTACAAGTAGATCTATGGACAGACAGGTAAACCTGTGATGTGAATCACACAATCGCTCATTGAATTATTGATTGGAATGAAACCTTACCAAGATTGCATATTTTCACTTGCACAGCAAATTTAAGTTAGGTCTTTCCTGTCCATGGCTGATGCAGAAATCTTAATTCGTGCCTTTGTTCTATCCAGACTTGATTATTGGAATGTTTTGTTGTCTGGTCTCCCACGTACTAACACTAAAAGTCTTAAAATGGGTCAGAATGCTGCAGCTTCATGATCTTCACTAAAACCAGAAAATTTTCACTGCCTTCATATTCATGTCAGGTCAGACTTGCTTCTGATGACAAACAAAATTGACAATGGACCCGCCCCCCTCATGCTCCACATCAAACCTTATATCCCACCACGGGCATTACGCTCTCAGAATACAGGGCTCCTGTCTGTGCCGACAGTTAAAAAGAAGTCAGCTGGCTGCAGGGCATTTTCCTATCGTGCCCTCTTCCTTTGGCATAACCTCCCTGCTGACATCAGACAGTCTGACTCAAATTGTACACTGTACAGATTGCAAAGCCCACTGAGGCATTGTGATATGTGATTCTGGGCTATATAAAAAAAATTGACTTGACGTGACAGTAATCATGATGGGAGGAAATAATCTCCTAATTTCCACAATGCCAAAAAAGTTGGGACACTCTGTAAAACATTAAGAAAACAGAATGTGATAATTTCCTAATCCTTTTTGACATTCAATTCAAACGGAAACAGCAGGTATGAAATTCAGAATGAGCGTATATTTCTAACAGACAATAAAGTTTATCAGGTTGAACATTGTCTTTGTATTGTATTCGATTACATTTAGGTTAAATGGGGTTTGCAAATCATTGCATTCTGTTGTTATTGACATTTTACATAATGCCCCAACGTTTTTGAATTGGGGTTGTGGATAGATAATTATCAGCCATCCAATCTTTTGTAGAACTGAGGCAATTTGGAAGAACAGAAAGTTTTGAAACATTATACATTATGTGAAATGTATAATTGAATACCGTTGCATAACAGTGTTAGTCAATACCTTTGAAATTGCTTATTATCTCCCCAAGAGGAAGCAACTACAAAGCAAACAGCTTTGGGTCCAGGACAGAACCTTGGGAAATACCGGACAAGAGGTTCAGTTGATGAAGTATAACTGTCAACTATAGCAGAAAAAAGTCCTGTCTGACAGACACGAGGAGAGCCAATCCAACACTGATCCAGAGATATCCACCCACTGCCTGCGATCTAATAACAGCAAAACAGCAGACTCTCCTGCATCAGCCTGCATTAAAGATATGTTTCTGTGCAATGCAACAGACAGAAACCAGAATGAAACTTAAAAAAAAATAAAAATGCTTCACTCTTCTAAGGCAGCTGCAAGCTCCTTAACAACCACTTTTTCTCAGACCTTAGCTATAAAAGGTAACTTAGAAATAGGCCTGCAGTTCTGGGGCAAAAAAGGATCCAGATACGATGTCTCACATGCATTTTTCTCTTACTTTTACTGTTGACAAAGAAATCCCTGGCAACGGTTAGATCTAATTAACATTTGTAAAAAAATAAAAGCAAAACAAATTTCACTGGAATTAACAATCATGGCTCCTTAAATTACCCAAGAAAAATTACCTGACAACACCAAGAAACCTGAGTTAAATAAAAGCAGTGAGAAGACATGTGGAATGTGTTGCATAACATAGACGAATTGTACACATATAAGATCATCAAACAGTGGCACATTGTTACCCAAAACCCAAGTATATTAGCCTAAGTATGAGCATATACCATAGTGCATTATATCAATCTAATAACTGATAAATACAATACAGATTTTAATTCTTATTTAACGAAGACACTGACTATCTTCACTTTTGAGAAAATCTCAAGGTGCACATTAATTCACTCCATAGCTGGTGGCACAGGGAGAGGAACATGAAGAGTATGAAGACCTTGATATTTGATTAAAATTATGTGTGAGCATGTGGGCGTCTTGAAGCAATCATCTTTTATGCATAGTCTGTTTGCACATGAATTTAATTTATTTATTATTTTTTTTAACTGCCAACAAACATCGGTCAATTCTGAGGCCACTTTTTGAAATTCATCTTACAGCCTGCCTTACCAACATTCATCTCGGCCAAACAGCTGCATCTCACCTGCAAAACTAAATCGAACCTCCAAAACAAGAATACGTGTCTCCAAATACGCTCGACAACCACAACGCTGGCACTCAGGAAGTATATATTGTCACTCATAACACACTGACCTAAAAAACAAAACACAACAACAATAAGGAGCATTACATGAATGATAAAATTTCATCTTTGAATGATTTTTTCACATAAATTAGTATTTAATTATAAAATCAAAATAACAAATTTTCTCTTGTTCCTTTGGCTGTACTAAAGAAATACAGCAATTAGCTTCATCATGATTTCGCTTTTCTATATCTTTGCATAGTAATTTACTTGTGAAACAAAAAAACATCCCTAAAAAGTCCAGGGCTGCAAGAATTATAAGAAAATAAATAAAAGAGAAACATCAACAAAATGTATATAAATGCTCATACTGTACAGCACTGTGAGGGTTCTAGTTCAAATATATTTCAATATATTTACGGCAGAAATGCATGAAATTAGCATTCATTTTGTTTTGAATGTGTTTTTAACAAAAATGTGTGTAAGCATTTGAAAAATGTGCTGCAGGTATATAATGTTATGCAGGTGGTGGAGTGTGAATGAGAAAGGAGGGTTTTTTTTTTTGAAAAAATGGTCATTAAATCCATTTTGCATGAAAGCAGTGACAAATGGTTTATAGTTCGGCCCACGTGTTTTGCTGACAGTGTGAAGAGTTTTGACAATGTGACCTCAGTTTTGACCAATGCATGTTCGCAATCGAAAAATGCCATAATCTAGCCTGAATTTCAGGTGCATTTATCTTCACTGATTTTCCTTGCAAATAAATTTGACCTCAACATCAAAGCAGAATGAGCAATCCCTTTTCCACTCACAGTTCTCTCTCCATGTCTGCCATTCTCTGTTTCAACAGAACCAACCAACAGTTGCTGGTTGGTTGAACAACCAGCAATCGTATAAAAGTAGATAGCAAATATGCTAATGCTTTCTCCCTCTAACCTTGCATTACTCTTGACAGAAACAAACACTCAGAATCACGCACACATGCACACGGATAAACACACTTAAGACAGACCTTCTTGACAGTGAATTTGCTCTCATCGTCAGTGATGTCCGTTTGCAAGCCCTCCACAGAAGCTGAAGGGGGGCAAAAAAAGAAACAAGAGTATGAGGGGAAGAACAGGAGGAGTGGGGAAAAGATGAAGGACCAAAACAAATCAGGTCGGAGACAGGCGAATAGAGACAGACGTGATGCATAGCTGGATCTGATAAAGGATAAATAAATGTGTTTGTTCTTTTGAAAGTCAGAAAGTCAAAAGAAAAGTGATGTTTGTTTGTTTTTTCATTGGATTTACATTGCAGAAACATTTGTAGGAGGGACCTGAAACATGGTAATCAAACCAACTGCCCTGCAGACTGTATAGCAAAGCTGCTACAGTATTGTAGGGTTTTAATAATGTGAATACCACATTATAAGCATGTTAATATTCAATAGGCTACATAGCTTGTCTGAGATGTGAAGATCAAACCATGCGTGCACAAAAAGTAAAACCGGCTTTGTAAATAAGTCAAAACAATATGTATTCTGTGCACACATCTATTTTTGTCTTGAGTCTTGAAACACAGTGTTTCATAAATTTGCATTACATTTGTTCCCTGGAGCAAACTACAGAATCAAAGAGGAGAATGGGTTTTGTACATCTGATTGACTGGAAAGCTCACACAATTGTTTCAATCATATTATGTATTTCAACAAAACTGTTAACATTGCAACTGATGTTTTGAATAGACCACCGAATAAAGGATTAAGATAAAATTGTCTTCCAGTTCTTCTGTTGATATGATAACACCCTGATATCTGTGCACTGCCAAACAAGCTAGTTAGCTTAGCTTAGCATGATGACTGAAAGCAGCGGTAAAGAGCTAGCCGCTACTCTGGCTCTGTCCAACAATCTGCCCACAAACATATTACTTCCATGACTTTTTGCTCATTAGCTTTGTAACAAATAGCAGACAGGGGGAGAGAGAAAGCTAGCTAATTAACATGGAACAGCAGACGATGAGACCAATACACTACAAGAAAAACGTGAGACACACAACACCAAAAGACTCACAAAACTTAATGCACATGTCCCTGATATCACCTAAAACGCCATGTTAATCTTCCCACGACACTATGTACTGTACATTCACACTCACCATTGACAGTTTCAGAGGTGTGCATTCCACTGGTTGTTGTTGAGAAGATGTTATCCAACACACCAAGCAGCTGTGTGGTCCGAGGACATTTGAAAACAAATCCATCCATATTAAGTAACTACCGTAATTCAGGTTAATGGACCATTGACTATATACAAAGATGGACAACATGAGAGCTCCCCAAAATTGAACATCTGGATTGCCCCCTGGTGGTGGGCTGCACTATAGGTCATAAATCCCACCACTCAATGTTATTAGGTAGGATATGGGCCAAACTCAAAGTACGCGTCAAATAAATTTTTCCGGAAGATGGTTTGTGTCATTTTAGGTGGTTCTTACCACGCTGATGTATGTTCAAATGTTCATTTTTCTGGTCAGTTTGGTTTTAATTAGTTATTTGATGCTGTAATAAGGGGGTGAAACGTAATGAATGACGGCGGTCAATGGCCCCCTGGCACCCCTACTTCTGGCATCCTTGGCTAGCAGCATCCTTTAACGGCCCACACATCTGTTGTTTGAATGTGAAGAGGTGAAATTTATATCAATCCTCTTAGACCTATTCAATTCTTTGTTAGACAGCTAACAAGCCAACCACATAAAATGTAGAAGTAATCCCGTCACTGGGGTAACAACCGTAATGTGGCTGGTGAATGTTGTTAAGACTAAAACAACAGCAAAATTTGTAATTAGATCACTCCAATGCCATGTTTGCAATGGGTTGCTGCCCAACACTGGTAATTATTCTTAAACCTTGTTGCCATATGATAATGGCTAAGAGCTAGCCAAGTAAACAACAAGCGAACTCTTTGCCATATTTTGAGTATCTGGAATATACAGTAATTAATATCAAACAAGTCTATATATAATGGACAGCAAGGAAATGGGTAATGTTGCATGAGTTTTTGGTACATTGTAAACCTAAACTCATTATCAGTGTTCTCCACTAAGTTTTCAGATAAACTTTGAAGTATGCATGGAGCAGACACATTTTTTGGGGGTTGAATGTGACTTTTAATTTGATTTTATGTAATTGGGTGTGTGGAAGAGTACAAAAGACTGAAGTTCAACAAGGTTCATTGTGCTGTTTGTCAAGTCAAGAGAATGTGTAATTTGGTATGAACATGAGCACATTCCTTTGATCATTTTATAGTATAAATGGATCAGCACTGAAAGAACCCCCCCCCCCCCCCAATATTTTTCAAATCTTGGCAAATTTAGTAGAACAGAGAGAGGCGGACACCAGCAGAGAGGGATGAGGACACCTGCGGTGAGAAAAGGCCAGACACCAAGAACAGAAACACCAGGAAAGAAAGACACACACACCAGGAGAGGGGGAGAAATGGTTTAGGATGTAGATATTGGCACAACCCTGCATGCTCAAAACAGAATACAGGAGTCATTACTCCATAACTTCATTACTATTAAATTATCTGGGTTGATCAGTTTTTCACACTCACATTCAAGAACAAGTAAACAGATACTGTATCTAAAAGTTAATCTTACAACCTGCTCTATTTGCACATGGGCTCCATTGGACTTTGTAGTAGGGATCTGGAAATGTAAATTCCATTTAATGTTTGGGACAACTAATTCAGACATTGGCGTTCACCCATACAGCTCGTCCGGGTAATGTCCAGATCATTTCAGGGTAGCAGGGCATGTGTGAAAGGGGCTCTTGTGCTGGACCACCAACATTTGCCTTGGGGGTATAATCGAAGTTCAAAGTAACGGCTTCATAAAAACAAAACAAAACAAAAAAAAAAACATAGCAAAAAACACAAACTAACAAAATTATCAAAAGTTCTGTTGCCCCTTATTCAGCTAACACAACATATCACAACAATAGTAGTACTACAACTGTTGTGACTACAAGTACTACTATTGATATTATATGCTAGTGCTCTGCTCCAAGTCATTAGTAGTCCATTTGGCATTATAGATGGATTGTCTTGGTGTTGTTGAGGTGTAATTCATTGTATATTTTCTGTCAAATGACTTAATCTAATACCAACAGCGCTTGATGAGAGAACAGTGACACAGGGTATGAGTCAACTTGACTAGCTCTGCCACATTGACTGTACTGTATATAAAGATGGACGACATGAGAGGCTCCCCAAAAGTGAAGCCAAAACATCTTGATCGCCCCTTAGTGGTGGGCTGCAGTATAGGTCATAAACCCCTCCTCCTCAGTGATTTCAGATAGCACATGGGCCAAACTAAGAACTCAAAGTACAGGTCAAATACATTTTTCCCACAGATGGTTTCTGTCATTTTAGGTAGTTCTTATGCTGATGTATGTTCAGGTGCTTGTTTTTCTGATCAGTTTGGTTTTAATTAGTTATTTAATGCTATACAAACAGGGTGAAATGTCATGATTGACAGCTGAGCCCTGCTCGGGATTGGGCTGGCCGGCATATGGGCAGAAACTCAATACTCCATAGTCTACGCTGCCCTGTTGCTGCTGCGCAGCCTCTGGCTTCGAATCACGTCACCAGCACAAGATGGCAGCACCCGTAACCCAGATATATTGGCTTCACTTTTGTACAGTGGGAGGAAGTGGACACTCGTCGTCCATCTTTATTTATGTCAGTGCTCCGCAATTATCATGTTGGTCTACAAACTTAGTTACATGGCTACTAGAGTTGGCTACTTTGATCCAGAACATTCCATAGGTATATGGTGTGTTTTGGGCAATATACTCTCTGTGGTCCTCAGTACTTTCAATTCATACTAAACTTTTGATTCATCTTCATCAAGATTTTTTTAGTTTGGTTATTTAGGCTACTTTGTCACTGTAGTTGCAGGTAAAGCATTTTCTCTCACTATAAAAACTTTGTTGTCTTTCCATCTAACAGTACTTACGCTGATAAGCTACTGTTCTTGTGGGACCCTGTCCTCAAGTACCCTTGTGTATCCTTGATGTGGTAAAGATCTCACCAGTCATTTCCACTGATAAACCCTATTATCAAATCGTTCATTCAGATAAGATAAAGATCTCTGACAGATGCCGTTGTTGGTAATTACAGCTGAATTGATTGCTGAAGCAGTGGGATGGGTCAGGGCAGGATAGCAGTCCTGAACTTTTTGTCCTTCATTTGTTCAATAAACCCTTTTTTACAATAGGATGAACCTATCAAAGGGTAGCATAAGATTTAAACCGCTTATTAGGCTTCTACAGTCACAATCACTCGCATTTTATGGGCAAGCCTTGCAGTATATGATTATCAACAGTATACTTCAATAGCACATTGCAAGCCTCGACATAAACCAGCATGAACAAATTTACATTTGGCTGATTTTCATTTCATTTAACATCTAAATTTAAATTGTTATAATATGTATCTATAATCCCAGATTTTTGGCTTCATTCCTCTAGCCTACATTATCATCAATTACTACATTTGGCATGCCATTACAATTAATACCTGTTTACATAGTTTTTCTTCTCTTTCATTATGCTTGTACACTTTTCCCTACATTTATAATTAGCCCTATTTTCCTTTTTAAATCAATTTTTGCCATTAAAGCTAAGTCCTTTTCCACTTTGACCTAGTTAAACATTTTCCCTAGTTTTTATTCATTTACCTTCAAAGGAAAGCATCTGTTTAACCCATTTATCATCGACTTACCACCACTACAGATAAATCCCCTCTTACTTTTCTAACTGTGCCACTTATTGCTTCCCCATACTGTAGTCACAGCAGATACATCACAAAGACAAATCTACATGTCGGCAAGGGTCACTGCTCCAGATATGCATGAATTTCCAACCTGTCTCATTGTATTAATAATTAGTGCATTGCTTGCTAGATGGTGTGTTCTTTGATGTGGCCGGTAGTGTTGTAGGTGAGAGAAGAAAGTATGTCTTTGAATTAAACACTGTGTGGTAGAACTGCAATAGAACCATAACATCTTAGGCTTGTAATTACCTGTACATGCAATGCAAGACTGAAGAAAATTGACTGAATTATACTCGCAGAAAGACACCTTTTGACTTTATGTGCTTTATTTAGCTGAAAGTGCCACCATTTCACGCTTTTACTATACACAGGAAATACTTAACATTACTTAACAGGCTATTTCTGGTTTTTGCTTTTTAATAGCATTTGTTGATAATAAGGAACACATAAAATATTACCAGCTCCATTCTTGTTTGCCGCTATTTTAAAATTTAGATTTAAAGTGGAAATAGACAACTTTCCTGCCCCTATTGTTGCGGTAGCAAAGACAGCGTTGGCTACTGCTAGCAGCCTGGCTACTGTCCAAAGCAAAAGCAACTGTAAGATTTCAAATTAGACCTAGAAAGACCTAAAGGCAAAGTAAACCCCTCATTTAATAAGTAAGCAGGTCTTGTTACTTACTGATCTAGTAAAGGAAATGTCAGTTTTGAACCCTCTCAAGGGGAAACACCGTGGGTACACAGAGCGCTTTCCATTGAATGAATGCCTGTCCATTCGGTCCTGTTTTACCTCGGTTTCTATCACTCTTCTGGGTTACTTGGTGATAGCGACCAGGTAGAACAATACCTTTTCCTGTTTTGGTTCCACAATGTCTGACCTGCTTCCTGGTTGCCAAAAATTAAGACTTTTTTCTGCTAAACATTAAGTCTAGTGGCAGCATGAATAGCATAGTGAAAGCGAGGCTGACAGGCAACCAGTCTAAACGCAGATGGTGTCATTTTTCTTGGACCATTCCACTGTGCAATATATAATTACTTCCTAAAGGTGTTCAATCAACAACAAGCAGCAATAACAAAACTAAACTAAGTGGTTGCTTTTTGGTCATCACTTGGTTGGTGATGGAATTGTCAAAATATGAATACAAGCTTCAACAGTGCGGCTGAACGGACAATGCCATGCCCCATGCCTGCCCCACATCAGGAGAGCAAAGTGTTGGAGAGCCAGGACCACTGCTTGAAGCTTGAGGAGGTTCCCCTGCATTTCCCTGGGAGGCTGTCCATGGGGGGGCCGATGGCGAAAGGGCTGAGCCGGTAAACGTTATACCGCCGGCTGGCCAGGAACAGCAGCAGCGTGAATGCGTGCACAATCTGAGCAATCTCTCTTCACCGCATGAGAAAAACACATTTGCGAGAGGTGGACAGTGCGACAGAGGGTTTTTTTTTTGACAGAAAACACAGCCTGCCACTGCCCCTTTATTACAGAGGGAGGATGATTGCGTGCCGCCACGTAGGCTCATTGTAATGGGAAGTAGCGTATGCAGCGACAACACTCGAGACAAGACCAGCGCGCGCGCAATGGCCCGCTCCGAGGGGAATAAAGAGAGGGGCCGTGTGTATGTGAGTGCTTCAACACATGTAACACTTTGCCTGAGACAGCCTCAGATAAGGGCTGGGCGACAGCAGTGTGGAGGGGAGGGAGGAGGAACCATTTCTTGCAGAAATGTGTTTTGTTTTAATCAAAACATTTCTTTTAAGAGTGGAAATTCAGAACAGGTACATCATGAACATGGGGGAGGAGGCGGCAACAGGCATTGCCTGCCTCCCCGAAAACAGTCCTTCTTGTGCTGCAGGGGCACACTTGGCTCTTGGCTGATGCTAAGCTCTGGCTCTGTAACTCTTTAACCCTAACCCTAAACATAACCCACGCAGCCTCACAGGAGGCTGGAATGTCGCAGCTGGGGAGAAGCCACGGTCGCTAATACCATAGCTCTGCGGCGTACTCTCCTTCTCACCGTCATCCTTTCCTCTGTGGGTGTGAGCGGGTGGCAAATGACGGCTGAGCTGCAAGGTCTGCTCTAGCCTGAGTTGGCAGAAACTGATGAGATACTGTCATCATCTTTGGACGATAAAGCCAGCGTGATGAAAGGCGGCGGGGTAGGGCATTTGAGAGAGAGAGTAGCGAGCTGAGCCTGTGTGAGCTAGAATTACCCGCTATTACAATGATGTCTAATAATAAAAGGGGGTGGACTGGTGGAGTGTGCGTCTTTATGTTTGGATTTCCTGGCACTGACTTGCTGCAGTTTGGTGACCATTAAGATGGCTCAAATCCACTGCATTAATTATAAGAAATAAGTTGCGACTTCAATTTCACTCGTAAAAAAAATATCATTACAATAATGACTTTGGCTACGTGTTAATAATGAGCAACCTATTTTTTTTTTGTAGATTTTCCATGTTGACCTTCTCTTGCTGAAAGACTGTATTCATATTACCTACTTATTTATATGTCATATTTTGCATGTTTGAATTGTAAGATATCTATGTACATTGTTCCTCAAAGAAACTTTATTGTAATGTACAGTCTGCCTCATTTCCATTTCCGTGAGAATCTGCTGCTATACAACTCCAGGCTGTGCTCGCCGTCAGAGCTGACCCTGTATTTCCAAGATTGTTTACGTTGCTCAACGACCCAAACTTGTCAGAAACAACAAACAACAACAAACACAGCACGCCTCAGCAGCAATTAACATTAGAGTGCCCAGAGACCATACTGCCATGGTACAATAAAAGAGAAATTACATCATAAACCTTCTAATTTAATTGAGCGTGTATGAGTGTGTCTACGTCTGAATATTTTAACTCTGTGTTTTGTGTAGCCTATATATCTGTGTGTGTTTGTAGAGCATCCTCTGTATTCCCCGGAGGGGCGTAATCAGACAAACAAGGCTTCTCTCACTCCTGGTCCGTACGCTATGATTCCTCACTGAGCACCGCAAACACGCATGTAAACACACACGCACAGACACACACACACACACACACATACAGAAATAGATGTACCTACATGTATGCAAACCCAGAGACATGACTGCACATACAGTTTCTGGGTTTTTCGATAACGAGAACTTAACAAACTGTGACATGGAGCGTCCCAGTAAGGCTTTGTTTCTAGGCGTGATTGCTTTAGAAATATGAAACATTAGAAAATGCTCCAACACCAGCACAAACGTCATTTTGGTAGGCGAGTACAGTTTTTGAACATACAGCAATTGAATAAATGTCATAAATATATCAATTTTTTGGTCATGACCTTTGATCACAAGCATGAAAAAAAACTAATAGGAGGGCCCACCCACAGGCGGTAGACAGAGCTTGAAGCAGTTTGCTTGCTTGATTCTCGAATGAATCAACAGACATGGAGGTTCAACTGAGGAATCAAGAAGAGAACAGATGCAACACAGTCATTTTTTAAAAAAGAGAAAGTAAAATAAAGCAATACAGCGTTTGATCACATAACTCTGCTTGAAGGAACAAGACTCTGTAGCCATGCTAGCAGCTCTGTGGAGCTGCACTTAGAGCCAGTGATGCTTGCACAGCATGCTAACGCGCTTACAATAACAATAACATTGTAAAACTTGCTACTGTTCAGCAGATACAATATTCACCATGCACACCATTTTACTTTAATGTCTAATGTACATACATTAGCAATAAACAAAATGTACAGACAAGGCTAACAGGAATGTCACTAGTTTTGTAGGTATTTGGTCACAAACCAAAGTTTTGGAAAAATGTGATTTTGTCCCAATGATGGTCCCAGATGAAAAGTTAAGGAATCACTAATGGGGGACGAAAATGTCTGTACCATATCATAGTTTTTGGGGCAGAGTGTCCCAGGTTTAGTCGTAGATTTTTCACAGACATTTTAGGGGTCTTGCGGACAGAATTACTGGATTTTCTGTATAAAAAGCAAAATAACTTTTGTTGCAATATACTGTAAAGTTACTTTACACATGTGTTTCGTGTTAAGTTACTCTTTAAGTTACTTTGTTCCTGTAGTGGAAAAGGCTTATACCACTATAGAGGTGAAAATTCAGATTTTGAAAAGTAATGCTCACCTCAATGGATCCCTCTGAGACAGAGGCTTTCCTCTCTCTCTTCTCAGCCGCTGCCCTGCCTGGTCTACTTCCCTTTACTTCCTCTGTCTTTCTAACTCTCATGCAAATTCTCCTTCCTAAACTCTTTTCTCCTTGTCCCCCCTTGCCCTCCTTTCCTTATCTTGATTTTGTCCCTCTAGCCCTCTGCCTCCTCTCTCAATCCATTTGAAACTCGTCCCCTTTCATCCATCTCTTTTGCTTCTCTCCTTACCCTTTACTGTTCTCAACCAACCCTTGTTTGCCAGGCAACCCTTCTTCCCCACCTTCCCCTCTATCTCCCCCTCTGTTTCACCACGTCTCTTCCTCCTGCCCTGTTGCTCCTGAGCCCTCCTCTTCTCGTCTTTCTTCAGACAGAAAGCCAATTTGAGCTGTCTAAACAAATGAGAGGTGTCTGAGATCATTTAAACAGCCATAAATAACATCAAGAGAGGAGGCGGACGATGAGTGGACCCCACTGCTAAATGCACACACACAGACACACACACACACACACAGACACACACACACACACACACACACTTAAGTGAACCCCATTGCTAATTTGTCTGATAGCGTGTTAGAGGAAGATAAGAGCGGAGGCAGGAATCTGGCCTGCCTGAGATGCATTAGCTCGCCTTGTACTGTTTTCATCACTCAGGCTAAGGCAGCACAGTGTATTGTTTGCTAATTTGCCTTTTGCAGCTATTGTTTGGAATGCTGGTGGAGCTATCACCGGAGGTAATGGGCTTTGTGTGTGCGTGTGTGTGTGTGTGTGTGTGAGTGTGAGTGTGTGCACCTGAAATAGTGAGAGCTTAGGGTCTTGATTGAGAGATCATTCCATGTAATGAGTCTCTAAAAGAATGAATGGCACCCTTTGTGTTGATTTAATGTCACGATGCTTGGATCTCGCTCTCGCTGCTCACTGGTCTGAAACCTACAAATATGAAGTCCACACATCGCAAGCTGGCGAAGTAAGAGAAGGGGCTTGAGTCGGATCTCAATTCATTAAGCTTGTCCATGTCTTGAAGAGAAGAAGACGAATGGTGATTTTGTTCTGTCAGTCTCTGGCATGCCTCTACTCTTCTGGTTTCTGACAGCTCTCTGCCAAGTAGGACATTAAATAATAAACTTCCTGCTTCTTCTCTCTGACTCTCTCTCTCCCTTTCTCTTCACCATGTCTATCTCTGAGTGTGTGTGTGTGTGTGTGTGTGTGTGTGTGTGTGTGTGTGTGTGTGTTTTTGTCTGACTTTCTTAGTGTCTTTCTATGTTATAAATATTTAGCCAGGAATGAAACACTGGCAGCTTTGTGTGTGTCGGGTAAAACATACGCCCGCACACGTACACACACATCCAACGTTCCTCCGCCAGTACCCTCTTAAATACGACAGAGTTGGCACTTGTTATAAGCCTCTGCACATCAGGCCAAACACATTTTGGGGGTGCCAATTTCATTCCTGGGATGTTAAGCATCTACGCCGCAAGGTCAAAATATTCCAATGAAAGCTCCATCTCGCTCCGTTGCAGAATTGGATGAAAATGAATGTTATTCTGTTGAAATAGCCATCATGTTTCACTGGTTCCCACATAGTAGGCTGACCGATGCTAACATGCTGGGTAAACATTCATAGAGGATTACACTGGTGGTGCACAAACAGGGAGTTTTCATATAATTTGGTAGTTCTCTGTCATGTTATCCTAGAAATTATATTGGTACACTATGTGTGAGGGTTGTTTTGACATATTCCTACATACACATGCTTATGATGCTATGTGTGTGTAATATTCTAGTTAGAAGTGTTTATGTTCGTACATGGATGTCACACATTGAGAGTGCCAGAAGGTGCAGTGGGCGTTTTGTTTCATACATACCAGCTCTGAGCTGTGTGATTATGCTTATGATGTTGTGTGTGACAGGTCTCTGGATGTGCTAGGGAGCACAAAGGGGCCCTGGACATACAGTATATATAGTTGGAGGGGGGGCGTTCACAGTAGATTGAATTGAAGAGCTAAAAATATGCTGTATGTTTTAGAGGTATTGGCGATACGTCTGTGAAGTTTGCATATTCTCCAGATTCTGTGTGGGTTTTTTCCGAGTGGTCCAGTTTCATCCCACAGTCCAGATACATGGAGGTTAGGTGAGCTGGCAACTCTAAATCGTCCGCAGTTGTGTTTGTTTTTCTGTGTTTTAGCACTGTGACAATGGTTCCCAAAAGTGTTGCTTAATGGGATTCTAAATCAAATTAATCTCTAGCTTTTGCTATTTTTGTGAAATGTTGGATAGTTTTATGCCAGGTCTTGGAAAGTTAAATAAGTTAAGTTAATAAGTTAAATAATCTGAGAAGGTAAAATTACTTTCTGGCTAAACTGTTCATAATTCATAGACCATTTTTAAACTAAAATTAGCAAGTATATGCAGGTTTTGTAAACACCAATAAACCTGATAAAAATAAGAGGGTTGCTTTCCATTGCCAGTAGAGGTGAAAGACTATTTACAGGCATTTGGAACTTCATAGCATCACGCTGGAAAAGGGTCAGAAATTAGTATGTCCAGCTGGGTTTACATCACTGCACATCAGAGCTGTGACAATAATGGAGACTTATTTGACCTGAGAATGAATGCCAGTTGTATGATTTCCCACTGGAGAAAAAGGCCAGATGTTAGCAGGTGTTAGTGTTTTTTTTGTCCAGCATGAACAGGCATTTAGACCTTTTAATATTCCATATTAAAATTGGCCATATTCCAATTCACATGCCCTGGGTGCCTTGGGTTAAAGTCCCCCCCCCCCCCCCCTTCACTTTTCTCAATCATGTTAAAGGTAGGATATGATTTTCCTAAAAAACAATATAAAGACTCATATAAAAATAATCCAATCAATCAATCAATCAATCAGAGCAGTGTGCAGCCCCCAGGCAATAACAACTCACTCCAGGTGGTGTGGTGCAGGTGTGTTCTAGGTCACATGGTGTGCAATTTTGGTGTCGTTGAGATGGGGAGGAGGGGCCAACTTTGAATGTTGTTTCCACAAACTGCAATTGAAAAATCATGCTCATTCTGCCCTTAAAACAAATATGTGTTTACTTACTTTCTATGCCTGTTATTTTGCATCGTCCCTCCAGTTGATTGCTAGAACTGACAGGTCAAGAATAGAAATGACCCTAAAAACATCTGGGAGCACTGTGCGAAAGTATTCAAAGACATTGAAAATGTTACTGTTTACATCCCATGGGTTTATGGAAGGCAGTCAAGAAGCTGGAAAGCAATAGAGCATGAACAAGTACCTAAACCACTGTGTGGCTTAGCAAATCAATTCCTAGCAAACAAGCTGTCAAATGGAAATGTGGACAAACGGATGGAACCATCTTTGATTTCCAGCTTCTTGGGTGCAATGGTGAAAGCTATTGTTTTGTGTAGTCATGTTTGATTGCCAGAGGTGTTTGGGTTTACATGTATGTGGATTGGCCCTCTAGAGGGTCTCAAGAATTCGAAAGTAATTCCAATTTCTAGGGTCAGACTAGCCTATCAATGAGTTTAAGTGGCTACCCTTTGAATTTGAATCCTTGGATGGCAGAGGAGGGGAGATGTGGACATGTGGCTGGGCCTTATCTAAAAACCAGTCGAGGGGTTGAGTAAAGTAGCCACGTCTTAAAACAGCTCTGGATGGCAGAGAGGCACTTAACATGTTACATTCCTCATGACTGGAAAGCAGATTTACACAGCTATATAGAGGGACAACTTTACAACCGGAGTATTAGGGTATAAGTCGTCCACAAACTTGTTTTTGCCTTTTAATTCTTTAATGATGACACAGTTGGTAGTAAGATTTTGGATGCACTGGAATTTCCTCAGCACAATTATGAAAATTCCAGTAATACAGAATTCTTTGTTGCTTTTGCTTGTTGAATAGGATTTGATTGTAAATCAAACAAACAGAGAAATTAAAGGTGGCAGAGAGCCAGTAAAGAGGAACAATAGATGGATGGGTCAGTAGGGACAAGAAAGGATAAAACATTAAACATCCCAGAACTCTTTGAAGCCTCCGGTCTTCAGCTACCTCTGCTGTTAGGCCAAGTTCTCTCAACTCAGGAGAACAGGAGAGTAACACAGAGCAGGGAAGAAGAGGGGCAATGTGATGGTTTGCAATCATCTCTTCAGCTTCTTAGAAGCTTTCAGCCCTGAGGTTCTTAATTCTCCATTCATTTTCACTCTAATGGTGCCTTCCTCTGCTTTTTCGTCTTCATCTCTGTCTCCCTTGGCCCCTTTTTTCTCCATCTGTTTCTCATCTCTCATTCTTGCTTTCTCGCCTCCTTTCAGCCATGCTTAGCAATTCTGCTTTCAGTTTCCCCTTCTTTCTCCTCCTCCCTCGCTTCTCCTTTCATTTCTGCATAGCCCTTGTCTGCTGCTTCCCCCTTTCTTCTCTCTAGCCCGTCCGCTTAATTCTCTCTCCCCACTCATCATGGGGACAGTAAATCCCTTGGTGGTTGGAACACAGAGCCACCAAGCTCTTTGATCGTTCACATGGAACCGACATTCTGACTGCCATTCTGGACGGAGCTCTGTCTGGTGTCTGCGCGGTGGATGCTGAGGGAGGAGCAGTCGGTCTTCACACACAATCGTGTTCCCGCTTCCCAGAAACACACACACACACATTCAGGCAAGTGCTGTCCTGTGTGTAATTGAATTTCCTGAGGACCAAAAGAATGAGTTCATAATACAACCAAACCAAGTATCTTAAAATGCCCTTTCTGAGCTTCTTCTCCCCGCCCACAATCTCTCTCTTTCCTCTTTCTTTTCTGCTCTGCCATTCTGAAAGCTTTATGAAGCCCTTTATCCAAAATATGCTGTTTAATCTGGCGAAATGAGAAATTATCTTCAAACAAGTAATATGGACTTATGAATACTGATTTAGCATGTCTCGTTCCCTTGCAATGACTTAAAATGTAATGAAATGATTCAGTCGTTTATAATGCATGAGTGCACGGCTTGTAATCAAACGAAATTGTGTTGTTCACTTCCCGGGGAAAATGAAATAATGATGATGTTCTTCAAAATGAATGCTTTGTGAGATTTGAATTCAGTAAGAGTGACTTAGGTCAATTTATCTCATTGCATGTAATCTGTGATTGAGCTTGAAGTTAGTGGGGAACTATATAGATTTCACATGTAATATGTATGATTCAGTAGCATACTGGAGAAAAAGAAACAAAGGGTAACATTTTTCAAAGATATCTCTCTATGATTTTGTTCGCTTGCGTGTTTTTCTTCTTTTGCAAAGTCTCCACAGGCAGCATTTTTGTTTGTGATATATTAAAAGGGCTTTTGGAAAATCAGAAAATAAACAGAAGCCTCTCAAATGGTATTTCATTTGTCTCCCTAATGTGAACAGCAAGTCTTAAATATTAATACTATATGCTTCATGTTCTGCTTACGCTAATGGAATAGAGAATGTACAAAGGACAGAACAATCCCTCATCTTTGAGTAGTCTAAACTATCTTTTAGTAACTGCAGTCAAAGGATTCGCCTGAAGAGAGAGAGAGAGAGAGAGAGACAGAAAAAAAACACAAGTTAAATTAAGCAAATTCCATCTGATATCAATATCAGGTTTATTCACGACTCTGTGATATTTATTTGGGGATATGAAAATCCATTTGTATGTCACACTTTGTCTCAGTTGTCAGATGTGAGGAAACAATATGGACGTTTAATAAAGGCGTGGATCCCCTTAAATCCCCCTGCTTTCATATGACATTTGGTTCAATGCGCCCATTATGACAGTATCCCCAATTTGTCTAAAACAGGAGCACTATAAGAAAATGCATCTAAAGAAAGCACACAAACACACACTCACGCACACCCCACCCATCGTTCTGGTTAAGCCTGTGGAATTGATGTGCCCCTAAGCCTGTTTTTTTTCCATGCATTATGCCCCGAGGAGAGCAGTTCTGAATGGTGGTGGCTGCCACTCACTATATAAGCTCGGGATCAGGCTGTCGAGGTAAACACACACACACACACACACACACACACACACACACACACACACACAAACACACACACACACACACACACACACACACACACACACACACTTTACTAAAATGGAGTCAGCATCATTTTGACCACACACACTTACACAAGAGACAAAATGCTGACGCTATTTTTTTGACCGTCTGACAGTCTCTGGTTGCTATGGCAACTGTACAGGCTTCTCAGCAGCATCCTGTTGGTAGCAGAAGACGGTGGGGAACCCATAGGCTCTTCTCTGGGAAAAAAGCTGCCGTGTCGCCTTCTACTGGTTCAGAGTGATTCAGCAGGAGGGTCAGAGGAAGGAATGTTGTTGTACATCTCAAACTACAATAAAGCACTGACTTTACATAATATTTCTGTTTTGTTTTTTTGTTTTGTTTTTCAATTTCCTTTCCTTTAAAACCCTTTAGCCCTGCCCAGCACTGATTACTATTTAGGTGCCCAAAACTGCCAACTTAAATAATCCACACTACAAAGAAAAATATAATTAAAAGTAGAAAGTAAAGAAAAGAGGAAAAGAAGAGAGGGAAAGAGGGTGTGTCTGAATGAGTGTTGTGTACTGGAAATAAGTGAATTCTTGATGTATTCATATCAATAATGATAGCAGCAATAATACAATAATGCTAATAGTAATGAAAAAAATTATGTCAATAGATTTCATTTAAAAGTGACGAGAGGAGAAAATGTTTTTGTTTTGTTTTTTAAAACACATTGAATATATACATATAGTGGTTTCTGATTAATAATCTTGATTTAATCCAATTTATTTAAATCCAAATCCCAGTAAATCTGTAAAAAAACCAAAAAAAAAACCAGCTGTTCTGTTTCCTCCCTGCAGTTAGTTGGTCAGGAAGAATTATTCTGTATGTGTCAAAGGGGAAATGAATGTCTTAAATGAGCATTCATCAACAAATGTATTGCAGTTAAATGACAACAAGTAACAAGCTGCAATAGTAGCTGACTCACCTGCAAAGACATGCAGGATCTCAAGTTGAGTGTATATGTGCAGCACTACAGTGACAGAGCTAATTTTCAGAAAATGTTCAGAAAAATACAATTTTAAAAAATTCTTTAAAAGCCAGGAAGGCTGATTAACAAATCGTGATTTCCAAAATGGACTTTTGTCAAATGGTTAGAAAACTCTTTTAACCAAGTGGAAAAAGTCCACAGCACAAGATCTTTAACCTGTTTCCCAAGTTGTGTCTCTTTCCCTTAATTCAAACAAAGATGGTAGGAAATGACATCTCCTTGCTCAATTTGCAATATGAAGTGAGATTAATGTTTGTATAAATTATAACGGTGTATAATGATGGTTCTTTTTAATATCTTATATTTTCATACAAAATTATTCGTTTGCATTATTGCATTTTTCATTATTTGCATTTGTATTTGAATCATGTGCATTTTGTATTTAACAGGATCAAGGATATTTCCAACTACTCTGACTACCTTGTTTTCATGCAACACATGGAATATTTTTTCATCCAGGTTTTTTGAGGAGTCTTTAAAGGTTCATAAAGATTCACACAGTCTGTTATTGTTGTCAAATGTTTTCTTTTTTTTCTTTTTTGAAAATGTGATGCTTTGCTCTGCGACTGGAATGCAATTATAACACATGAGAGGTACAGACTAGGAGTAGACCAGCACTGTTACTCCTTTAAGTTTAAAACTTGTCAAATGCAAATGTACGGTGGCTGAGAGAGCTCAACGCACTGCAACTTAAGAAAACACATGCAAACAGACAAAACACTAGCAAATTAAGAAAACATCTTC
>JBBPCS010000283.1:481252-521144 GCA_037974645.1 Hollardia meadi
GACGTAAAGGGACCACTGTAGTATGTTCAAAGGGTTTGGCAACCGCACGGTGAGGCAGCACATTGTCAAACACCACTGATTGCTCTCTCTCCCACACACATACGTACATACTACTGCTACTTACAGTATGAACATATATACACACCCACTCTCTCTCACACGCACACTCACACTCCCTCACACGCACTTAACAGGCACAAAGAAGCTGTCAGTGCAAGAGCATTAGAGTTGAGAGGCTTACCAATGGAAATGGGGTTTTAAGACTACCTGTTGAGTCCAATACAAAGAGTGTGAACTAATGTAAAATTGGCTTAAATGGAGAGGAAAATGCAACATGTGAATTCACAAACTTAAACTGCATCAGAGAACTGAGTCACTATTGCTGGAATTAAGTGAAGAGAGAGGAGAGTGCCTATTATCTGTACCTTAGGAAAAAAAACAACACTCCAAGCTATTGTTCTATTTACCAATCTCTCAGGCTCGGTCTGCTTCTTATTTTTTCTATCTGCAGGCTTTAATCTCAGTATACAGCTGAGCTCCCTACATAAAGACATTAGATTACATTGGACAGGTTGGTCAATGAAGGCAGAAGATGAGAAACACAAGTGAGAGATTAAAATTGCTGGTGATAGGAAAAGGAAGGCAGTGAGAACCAGGCTGAAAGACAGTAAAACACTCAGTACAGCCAGCGATTGGCACAGAGTACTGACACAAGTAACTGGGTACATGGGAGCAGATAGGTGAGGCTGGCAAAACGTGTGCTGAGAAGCAACCAGGCAGGTAGACAGACAGTCCAAGAATGTGTCAGACATGTTAATAGGTGGTTGTCAGTCAGCCAAGCAGTCATAATCCACAATTCCATCCTCCTGCCATGTGAATCAACGCATTCGGAACCTGTTTTCATTAACCTTGTAGACCCTTGTGTTAGCGCACTGCATACTGTATATGCAACACAAACGCAAACACACTAGCACCATTTAAGCGTAGCGAGTGGACCTTATTTGTGCATGGAGTTGTCAAATAGTTGGCCAGCAGGTGTATAATTTCTGCAAGACCTGACTTGTTAGCGCCAGTCCGTGTTTGAATCAACCGGCGGACTCCACATGACCGCTGCCTTGGTGATAGAGAATTGTAGCATTAAACGTGAATATTGTTACAGGGATGCATGTAAAACTCAAAAGCAGCCAATATTACGCAAATAAATAAGGCTTAATAGAATAAATAAAGAATGACAACATTTTTTTCACTTATGTTAATTCAGTACTAAAACTGAATTCAGTTCCACACATTAGGCTAAACTCAGTATGATAGTTTTGGTGTGAGGGTGTTTTACATTGCAGACATTTTTTTCATTTTAAAATGCCCCTAAAACTCCCTCTTTTTGTGTCATAATCATAATAACCAAGAAGCAGAATAAGTGTTTCATTCACAACTTCACCTATACTTGGTGCATGGAGAAGAGGAATGATGGCAAGCCAAAACATGTTTGTCTAGCAATAATGTTGTTCTGTATACAAGTGTAGCTGGAGTTTTGGCTTCTACAATCATAATAATCTCAAGCTTTTCCAGGGCTGTAAATAAATTCTTCTTTCCGTTTGGGGGCTTTTATTTAGACAATTATTCATGCTTCAGATCCCCCTGGTAGGTTCCTGTTACTACTGTGTGTGGACTCGAAAAGTTAGATTCAGATTCAGACAACTTTATTCATCCCAAAAGGGCAATTCAGTTCCAAGGCCTACCCAGTTCACATAAATAAGACTCATAAATAAAGAATAAACCACAGTCCAGCAGCAGCATTCAAGCATCAACATGCCAGGGACAAGTGCAGCAGATCAACGTATAGTTCCAAAAACACAAGCAGCAAACACACTCTGGCACTCTCAGGTCGCCCCGTATATGCAGGTTTACATGAGGAGCTAGGTGATTAAAAAAAACAAAAACAACAGTCCACACGAGTGTAAAGGAGTGGCCTACATCTCAATGATCACTGTCAGCATTTAGCAGCCTGATTGCAGAAGGAATGAAGGAATTCGAATAGCGATTTGTTTTTCGTAGGGGCGCATAATAGCGCCAGCCTGAGGGCATTAGAGAGAATTCCCTTGAAAGTACATGGTCAGATTGACTAATAATACCCTTTGCTTTCTGGATCACATACTTCTTCTACAGAGAGTCTTTTTGCTGGACTCCAATGATCTTGGAGCAGACATTAACAATGTCATTTAGAACAACCCATTGCACCAGCATATGAATGAAAATGTTAGACCAGTTGTTAACTTGTTGTTATCTAACAATCCTACCAACTAACCACCTTCATGAATGCGACATTCCAGTTAGATGTGCTTGCACTCTTACTCTACCCAACTTCAAACCTTGTGCATAATCACTCAAAGAGTTGAACTGCATGTGCATGGAACAAGCACTGTATAACTCTTCTCCTTCTAATGTACCTTAGGCTAGAAACGTATCAATCACCCCTATTGGACACTTAGGGCGCCAGGTAATGGAAGGAATAAATCTTAACTTGGTGAGTCATATACTGTATAGCTGCTTGTGGAGTCTAAGTACTGCACACATTTGTCAGAGAAAGAGAAGCAGAGAGCAAGAAAGAGAGAGATAGCCTCACGCATGAGAGCATGATGACAAATATTTCAATCTGGATGGAACATGCCTTGCTGCTCCTTTCCTGACGCATAGACCAAATCATCTGTTTCACTGCTGAGGAAGTCGGAATCAGAGCTGGGTTAAATGGTGTTTGCAAAATATCCTTAGCATTTGTTGTATCTTGCTTGGAGTAACAGATGGGTGGGGTTCGCCACATAGTACAGAAGAATGTGTGCCAGATTGTAGCAACACACAGCGGGTAAACGCTGAAATTTGTAGGTGATTCTTGTGCGTGTTTGATTGGCAACCTGAAAAGATTGGCAATTCGCCGGATCTTTAGAATTTCTTTACCTCTACTATTAAATGAGTACAAATTATACGCATGAAGTTCAGTTTTTACTCCTCTGAGAACTACTCAGAAAAAGGGTGTTTTCTGTGGCTTTGAAAGGAGCTCTCCAAAGATTGAAACAATAATACATCATGATGATGTCATCGGGGTTATCTGAGCTTGGACAGAATGGTGTCGTGGTCCACTCATATTGACAATAACTATGATATTTAAAAATGAAATATTGATATTGTGTTAGTAATACACATATGATAACGTTGTGTAAATAATCTACAGCAGATGTTAGGCCTTGTGGATCTTTAGTTTATCTTGTTATGACAAGGTCTGTGGATAATCTTGAGTAACCGTGTCGTGATTTCTGGAAAGAGACATTGCCATTGAGTTTTAAAAAAAATGTATTCTATTGACGTTTGAGCACCACAAGTCACGTGCAATATAGATCTATTATATTTGAGGGAGTGCAGACATCTCTAAAGCCGATATCCATCAAAACACCAAAACGATTTAGATGGGTAAATAGCACTGCAGGTAAGAGGGAAAAAAAGGTGAACTGTCCCTCTAATCCGTCTATGGTGAGTCCTTCAACTTTATGAAAGTGCAATATTAAATTGCTGGAGTACAACCAATGTTAAAGTTCAGTCCTCAGTAGTTTAACAGATACAAACTCTTCATCTGGACTGTGTGGCTGTGGTTTAATCAGGTTTGACTGACAGTGGCCTGGCGACATCAGCAAACAGCTTTACAAATGTCATCACATTCTGATTCAAAACCCAGATTCAGTTCAAACCAGTTATAGAAAAAAACACAAATCCAGAAATATTGCACATAATCAAACGCCACTGAAAGCTCTCTTGCTTACACACACACACACACACACAAGAGCATGCAAGTATACACACATAGATCCCACTACTATACTACTTTGGCATTAAATTTTGTGTTCATATATGACCCCATTGCATGAGTAAAGAGCAGATTCAAGAAATAGATTTAATTGGCCTTTAAACAAATATAGCACAATGCTATTTTTTACAATTTGCCTACCTTACACACAAAACCACAGTACAAAATTACAGTGTAACAAATTAATATTTTATTATTCAATGGGAATGTATCAGAATGGAAAAAAACCCCTATGTTAATTTGCTGATATTAGAGTTGACATATAAAGAAGATGGTGATAGGAGAAGTCAGTCTGCAATTGCCTCTGGAACAGATGCAACTGACTCCCATGATCCAAGGGGAGGTTAGATGTGGGGTGAATCACGCTGCAGGAAATGTTTCATGCCCTCCCACTGACAATTAGAAGTGGAACGCGGTTTTGCTAAGGCGATCTGTGGCACGGGGGAAGAAAAGGAACCCGCTTTACCGCCGTACACGATGTCAAAATCAGTTTAATTGACAGTTGTAGGTATATGCATGGTGTCAAATCAACAATGATGTCAACGTGAAACAAAGGAAATAATTTGACAGGTGGGAAATGTTGGTTTAGACCCCATGTGTTGTCAGCGGGGAAGGATGTGTCAGTGACAAGCCGCAGTGATGCAACCTGGAGAAATGGGAGATGAAAAGCACACTTCCTGTGTGGCCTAATCAGGTTCCTGTGTGTCTATAGCCACCGGTGGTACACACACAGCTTTCTCGAACCCCACTGCTACAGACACACACAAAAAGTCTGAAAGCGGATAAACAAATTATACTCTTCATTCCTTGTCCTTGCCACCTCAAAATAATGTAAGGATAACTATAAAATCTGTAATTCATTCCACTGAGCTTTCTGGGAAAGCAATGATGAAACAATCAAAGTGAGGAGTCGCTTTAAAAGCGGAGCAAATGTAACAATCAGCTTTGGGTGATTTGTCAATAGCAAGCAATTCATGCTTCTGCTCCTGTGCAATGCCCTACAGGTAAACAAGGGGTGGGGGGTGGGGGATGAGAAACATTCAAGTGCACTCTTCCTCTCCACCACCACACACACACACACACACGGACACACACACTTCCTCAGCTGTTGTTGTCAGCATGTTAATCAGGCTTTGGTATGGTGGTAGCCCTGAGGCGCTGTGTGATATAAACACAGAGAGAATAAATATCCGATTTTAGTACCTTTAAATGACTAACTTTGTTGTCTTCCTCCCTGATGGCCCTGAGAAGAAAGTTTGTAATTAAGTATTTATGATATTTAGTGTTCAACAAGGCCACTGTCTCTCAGATGCTGCGCAATGTGCTGCTGTGAGTGCAGGTGACCTTTCCGTGAGAGGCCATCGGTGGTACACGGCTGGCATTTGAGACGAGATCATTACAGCTCTGGTTTTAATTGAAGCCTTTATCCCAGGTGTGATCAGGGCTAAACAAACAACGCTGGGATCATCCAAGACCCAATTAGGCCTATGGGGAGAGTTGTGAGCAGAGATACAATGTGCTGCTTCCTCATAATCAGCTGAAACTAATACTTGATGAAAGAGTCTGATATCTCTACCTGTCGCTGCAACTAATTGTCTGTAATTTGTCCAAGGTTATTATGTCTTTTGGGAGAAATATCATTGGATACAATATTCAAATTTTGTGTGGGCTTTGAAAAAAAAAAAGTGTGTGGAACGTCATGATGGACACTCTCACATGGGAATATTACATGATTCCTTTGGTCCTTTTCACACAGAGATCCCGCAATACTGCCGCAGACTTTCCATTATGCTTGGCTTTTGCTTAAAGGCAGAACAACAATAAATCCCCACCCCGTTCCGACTTTGTACCTTTTATACTGAACGGCGAGGAAGGATAACGTTGCACTATCCCTGCCTCGAACAGGCTGTGTTAAAGAAGTATTAAAGACAAAGTGAGGGTGTTTGAGAAAGAAATATTTATTAGGAGGATATATATTTTTTTGTCATCCTCTAATCAGTGTTGAAACAAAAGATTCCACAGTAACACACAAGGTGTTAATCTTCACACAATGCCAAAGACCTCCAAATGACTCCACACCTCTGTGCCCGAGAGATAAGCAAAACTGAAACTGAAAAGAAAGGGCATACCAGTGATACTCCTCTGTAGTTAATTAAGTGACGAAATAAGCTTGGAAATCCCCTGAATCAAATTACACAACAGAGGCGGCATACGTACAGTATACACACCAATGCCGCTGTGTAACGAATGGGCTTTATGCAATCACACATCTTTAATGAAATCATGTGAATTAATGTCTTAGATCTTTGCTTTTATGAATTTGCCTCTGGTGGCCAATGCACCAGGAAGTCAACGGAAATTATTCAGCCGTTGCTCTGTGGAACAAAGTCTGTGTGTGTCAGCAAATGCCTGGGAGAAAATGGGGAAGTAATAGGACAATGAGGGATGATGCACTTTTCCTTGATATTGCAATATAGTGTGTGTGTGTGTGTAGGTGTGTGTGCTGGGTGTGTGTGTGTGTGTGTGCGTGCGTAGGTGGAATTTTTCATATGTTAATATATCTATTTCTGCAACAATTTACATTTAAATTAGGCAATTACTGATTCAATTACAACTGTTTAACATATGGAGCAAGTTGTCTTTTTTCCATTTATATCTTTTATCCTTATTTGGTGGGTCTGGGTCATGATGCAAAAGTGGGTCACAGATCTGTGTTGAGTAGGTCGCAGGCCTGTGCATGTACATATTATTGGAAGAAAATACTTTTTTTTCAAGTGTATTAAATTTATGATGCTTCACTTCTATTGTAAAGCACCATGCCACTGCATGTCACCGTACTGTCTATTTATATACTGTCGTTTTTTATTCCTAACCCTGACCACAGTAGCTGACTGTTGACTGCAGTATGGAAGCTGCAGCAGATGCAGCTCTTCTACTGGCTTCATCTTGTTGACTCCAAGTAAAACTAAGTATGAAAGATCATCATGTTTTCTCTACATCTACTTAGAGTCAATATTTTTTCAACAAGAGGCTGGTGCAGTATGTAAGATAGTTGATTGTTGAGTATCATTCCCAGTTCATCAAATAAAGACACTTTGGGTTGGTGGGTCGGGTCCGTTAATAGATCATTTCTCAGTGCTTTTTTGGGTCAGTTGAAAGTGATTATCAGGAACAACTTTTAGGTTGCTAGCTTGTGGCTGATAGTCAGTCTTTGCAGTTTACCATGAATATTCCTCCAGGTGATTATTATTACCTTCTGGAAGGTTGGAATGACTGTAAGGACCATTCAATGATAATATAACTACTCTACAGTGCACATGTTTATTGTAATTTATTAATGACAAATTTAATACATTTATGACTGCAGAGTTGTCTTATTAAAAAGTGAGAAACTCTCTTCCCTCAGCAGCCAGAAAGTTTCGTTTATTAATGGCTTATAACTGATCTATAAAACATTATTCAATAATTTATTAACCCTCCCAGCTTTTAGTTATATACAATTTAAAGAGTGACTATTTTTATGGATATAAAAAGATACAAAAATACATATTATATTTGTTAGACTTTTTTTTTTAAAACAAACATAATAAAAAAGTAAAAAAAAGACAAAGTAAAAACACAGGAACAATCCATTAAAAGCACTTGAAACTAAAGAAAACGAAAGATAATGCGACATGGCTTTCAACCTTTAAACCCTGTTGTCGGCACTTGTTCGATCTTGGAACTCATTGTAAATGCATTGAGAGGTAAATGGATCTGGAGTTGACTTTTCAGAGTGAGAGAGTGAGAGCGGCTGTCGCTCTGATAATGATGAAAAATAAAAAAATGTCAGCAGCTCATCTGATACACGGCAACATGTCTTAGCGATCGACTCACCTACAACCCTGCAGGGCTTACGTTACCGGTCTCTTTGTTAGCTAAATGTCAGCGCCCCACCTGGCTCCTATCATACACTGTCTGATACCCCTAGGCAGCACTCAGAGATACCACTGAGGTCCAAAGGTGCAAACTCACTCGCTCGGTCTGTTTAAAGCCAAATGTACAGTGCTGCACATCTGTGTGGACAAGGTGAGGGTGAGGACAAGTGACACCGGTCCGCTTTTCACTTGAGGGCTAACTTTTATTCTTACAATATGTGATTTATCAGGACCAGATGTTTAAACAGCACAATTCCTCATCTGCCCCATCACCTTTTCAAGGGAAAAACGGGAACTGGGTGCATTTTAATTTCCATTAGACAGGTTCCAATGTTGTGAAATTGAAAGCAATGCGGTAGAAACCCAAATTATGGCATTAAAATTGCAAATTATGTTATCATATGAAAAAAAGAAGTTTGTGTATTTTGTGTTGAACTCTATGATCATGAGACCGTGAAAAACACCAACTAGATAGCAGGCTGCATAACACCCCAGAGCACATGTTGGATGATAAACTTTGACAGTGTGTTCGAATTTCTTTTAATAATAGTAATTTATGAAAGCCACATCCAGTACATTAGCTTTTTTAGTTAGGATTTCTTCATAAATAGCCTATATTTGGCCAGACTTCACATAACGGTCCTGTTTGGAATGCAGATTTTAGATGCTCTTTACTCCTTTGAACCTGAGCAGCTGTGGGGTTTGTCTGCTCCACGGAGATCTTTTAGGCAGGTTTTAAAGTGAAAAATAGAGGAAATATGTGTTGCATATCTTGACTGGATATTTTCAAACATGAAAAAGGTTTTCAGGGCTTTAATGTCATACGTTAACGCTTATATAACATCAATTTATTTTGTGTCTATTGACATTTATCAGCACAGTATAAACCTAAAAAAATATTGTTCAATGTGTTATCCTACAGCCATGTTGGCTGCCTCCTTGGAACTGATAGCTTTAAAGTTTTACCCAGCATCATTCTTGGTGAGGCACTTTTCGTTGTTATTTTTTTGTGGCTGTGTGTGTTTGGCAGAACTGTAGTGACCTTAATAATAAAGAGTCAGTCCATTTCATAGCATTAGTAAGGTCTGCATTTAAAGGTTAACAGCATGATATACCACAACTGTTAAGCAAACGAAGTGTCTGCCTGTATCCATGGTGACAGCTGCTTCTTGCTTACATGGTAGGAGTTTTCTTTTTTATTTACACTCTTCCACTGACTACAGATTGCCCTCTGCAGCTGTGAGCATGACTTCTTGTGGAGCAAAGTGCTAAGTGAGGAGGGACTGATTTGGACAACTTCCTGGAAAACTGTGAATCTCTGTACTTGACTTATGACCTATATATGATGCATGTTTTTTTTTCTGGTGCAGCGTAAAGTCACTATCATACATTACCTTTTTGTGGGGAAAAAAACAAAAAACAAAATCTATTTTTAGGTGTTTGGGAACTATGTTTTTTAATGTTTTGTTGAACATGTGTGTAGCATTGATTCAACGCTCTGTTTTTAAAGGGGGAGACAACATTAGAAACCTGTTAACCTAATGTATATTAGAAAGTAGACAAACCTTGCTACTATCATTCTATTTTTTTTCTGATCATTGCAGCTAAAGGTCTTAGCAAAGATAGCATAATAGTCCTACAATACCTTTTTTTTTATTTGGATTTATCCACAGCAGCGAATGCCAAATGTACTGCATGTTTACCAGTTCCCATTGTTGCCCATGTTGTAATGCACATTTTATTTTGTTTTCTTGCTTCACAAATCATGGATTGGCACAGTTGACTCGTGTCATTTTCATGTGCTGTTTTTCTGCTGTGGAAAAATGGAAACTCCCCACAAACTTGTTCTGTTCCAGTTGTGTTTTGGAGAACGAGTTGGAGAACACTTATTATCTTAAGTGTGACGCAAACCTACAGACAATACAAACATCTCAGTAACTGGTTCAAACACTGTATCACAGTATTTTGAAGGTTTGAAGAAAACCTTGGTGTAATTATTGACATCTTAACCAAAGTGAGTTATTGAAAACATGCATGTTACGTGTGGTTGGTGATGGATGCATGGCACTGTAATGCTATTAATGAAGCATCAAATACACATCAAAGCAGTTAAATCAGCTATGGTCTGTGAGATGTGAATGCTTAAACAGTCAGTATGAGCCAAGCTACTCCGGGTGCAGACAAAACCTTATTTCATCCCCACAAACTATCAACATGTGCTAAGTTGTAATGTTTTGTGCAGGTAAACTGTTTCTACTGTGTACACTGATCTGGGTTTGCTTAGGGCTTTCCGCAACATTTGATGGAAAGTCTAAGGCCACTTCCAGTCATCACATTACATACTCTCTCTATATTTTCCTCAACACTGTCTCAAATGAATATGCCGGTCCTTACACCTAAGGGCACTTTGGCGACACAGCCACCTGGCGCACTTCAACCTGCAACATCAACAATTTGCCATTAGCTAAACACTCTGAAAGTCCCTGCTAGCCCTGAGGTCGGGTCTCTAAGAGCCACTGAGTCGCTTTTTAGCCCTTAGCTACACTACAGTTCTAACGGGAAAGCGCTTTGAGCAAGAAATCTGTAAGCCGCCACAGATTGGTTCTACAGGTACTACCGCTGAAGATGTGTAAAAAAAAGACCTGAGGATATCCCTATGTCCAGCACAAACCCCCTTCTAGGAGTATCAATAATTCAAAAGGACAAAGTGTCTGATACATGAGAGTAAAATGCAGCTTGCTTTCCCCCTCCTGTGTCAATATTTTGACAGCGAGTTCAAAGAAGGGGAGGAATCCGAAGGGATTCTGCCATGTAAAGTGTTCTTTCATGTTTTGCAAAGTGAGCGCTACCTCTCCCTCTACATCCATGAAATGGAGAGTTGAGAGGAAGAAGCCACTGTGCGGGTACAGTCTGTTCGGACTGACTGACTAACTTAACGACTGACTGGCTGTGAAAATGACTGAGCGTCATGCCGCCGGTGCCTTCTTCTTCTCTGCGGCTGCTCCCGCTGCCAGTTTCTCACTCTTTTTTTTTTTTTTTTTTACTTCTTCTGTCTCGCAGTGCTCATTTTTTTTCATTCTTACACACCCTCACCTCCCACAGCAAAAGACAAGAGCGGAGGGAAGGTTATTAATGTTATGAGGAGAGAGAATAACACACAGGGAGACGGAGAGAGCTGCAGAGATGAAGGGGGTGAGAATAAAACAAATGGAGAGGAGTGTACAAAAGGTAATGAGGCCAAAAGAAAGGGAGCAGCTGAAAGGAATATGATAACAAGATAATGTGCTACAGACAGTGCAGTCCTGATTTATAACAAATGGCTGGCTTCTCTCTTCTTCAAGAGTGTTCTATTGAGTTAGTTTTTGGGGCATTTTGTACCAGTCAAAGCCGAGCAAGATGCTCTTTTTGGATATTAAAAAGCACAGACTGTTGCATCATCTAGAGCACTTTTCATCAAGGCTAAAGGATAGCATTAAAAGCAGGTACTGGGAAGGCTGTCATCCACATTTGGGTTACACGTTGCCACTAATCACTTAACTCTCCTTCCAAAAAGTGTTTCCCTGCTTTGATGCACAAACACGTACACACATACACGCGCAAAATGAGACGAGGGTATAAGCCACCAACACTCCTTTAATTATGCTGTGAAGTTTTACCCAGATGCCCTAGTTATTCCGCGGAGCGGGGAAGCGGCGGAGTCTTTGGGGACAGACGGCGCTCCCTGCAGTGGGCGAAGGAGGATGGAAGACGTCCCTGGTGGCACCAGGGGAAGACCGCGTCACTGCTCTCATGGGGGAGATCAATTCAGGACCTTGTTTTCTCCTTTTTTCTGTTCCCTTTCTAACAGATGAAAAGAAAACAAGAACCACTTTTGTCTTTCTGGAAACATCATGACACTGGATTTGAAATAAATAAAAAGTGGGAATAGAAAAGTCCCCAGATTTTATAAAATGTAGGAAATTAAGTGAAATATGCGATTGATTTGACAGAACTTGTCACTTTCACCAATTTTGACATAGTTAGGATTTCCTTTTATAGGCATGGACCAAATTCACCAGTGGTCCAGGTCTGTTGTGTCGTCTCCAGGGAGTCTGCCTTCTCCACAGGGGAAGGAAAAATCTTCCATGCTAGCAGTTCTGTGAGCTTTACATAGACACAAACCATATCTTGTTTAGTTATCAGAGAGGTTTAGGATAAGAATACCGAAACATTTTTTGCAAGAGGTTCAAGAGGTTTGCAAGAGATTTTTAATCAATCACACTAAAAGATCTTGATGTCTTGTACTCTTCCGTATGAGTAACTGCTGGTTGTTTGTGTGATCTCTTCAGTCACCACTCTGATGCCATCAGGACAGAAGGTTTGTGTTACTTCCCAAAAGAACAAATTAAACCTTATGCTGAAGCCATGTATCTCTGCTTCTAATCAGCATATGCTCACTTTGAAAAGCCCCATCACTAACTGACACTGCATTTTAACTTGTCACTGAACATCTGACCCCGTTCCCGTCCCCACATTCAGTGACTGCAACACTTTAATTGACAAAACGATCTGGCTGCTGACGCCAGGCCTACTTTATCACACTGGGTAATTTGCTTGATATTATGACTCATATTAGAATTAATTAACACACTGGTATGCTCCACACTCATTGTTCAAGTCTGCAGTTCTGCATCTAATAGCCGTGTCACTTTTTCATTTCATTTATTTATTCTTCTTTATTTGCTTCCTGTCTCATCAGTTATTAAGCTGGGTCAGGATTAATATAGTCCATGTGAACTGTGAGCTCCTCTGAGTGATAATCAACAACTTGTTATATTAGTAGGTGTTTAACGAAGAGTTGTGGTATACTATTATCATGTGTCAAGTGGCCGTTAATCACATAATCCATCACATAAAATAAAAAACTGACATGTAAACATGTGCGTAAAGGTTCAAAGCTGAATTTCAGTTAAAGGCTGTTCTTCAGTTAAAGTGTTTGTAATGATTATGAAACATTAAAGCAATGTTCACCAAAAGATATTAAAACAAGATATAAAATGTGCAGGCACACAAAGTAGAATTTAAGAAATAAATACATGAACAAAAACACTTGTGTGTTAATACAGACTGTGTGAGGCAGTGCTGGATATTACATTTGTCAGGGTAAACAGATGGCACAGTACTGCAATGTTGTGATTTCACACTGTGTATAATTTACAGCTCCAGTGATACCTACCGTCATACAGTTAAAGCCCTATAGTGCTGTGAACCCAGCCTCATCTGAAGACATGGAAAAATAAATTCTAATAATAAATTAATATCCACAGCAAACATCGGGCCACAGGATTCTTGTCATGCAGGGATTTTGGTGTGTTTCCTATCATTCCTCGAAGCTCGTCAGAAAAACAAATTTCATTGCCGCGTCTTGTCGCGTTTGTCGCCAACACTGCCAAATATCCAAACTTCAAACAGCTTTCCCTCTTGCTAATGAGCAAAGGATGCATCCTTTTTTTCCCCCCTAAATCCACCCAGCACCACCTTCTCTGAAATGCTTTTCCCTTCCTCTGTCTTCCAACCCACCCCCTTCATCCCTCCACCCCTTCGCAATTGAACTCTGAAGTGCCGGCACGCAAATCAAGCGCTAATCCACTTGAAGCTGACAGGGCGTCCTGATTATGACGGCGGCTTTCTTCTTCAAACGTCCTATCAGCATCATCTATACAGGAACACATGTCGAAACATGAAAGAGCTCCCAAGTTCAATTAGCCAATCAATTGTTTGTCGGATGTGCCAACAAACTGAGGGCAAATTGTCCTATACACACCTGAGCCCTGGAGTGTAAGCCACAGAGTTTGCCTGAAGGGACAAACAGACAAACACACGGGGCACATTCATTTGTGGAGAGAAATCACACGGCACATTCACAGTTTAATTCCAGTCACTGTCGCTTTCTTGTTGAACTACCAATATTTGGATATTAAAATTTGAGATGGAAAGCCTTGTGTCTACATATGAAAGAAGGAAGATGGAGGGCCCAGGTGAATCACTTTCATGATTAAAGCCTCTTTCTTCAAGACTGCTAATGAAGCCACAGCAAAAGTTCACAAAGTCCTCCTGCCTCATACATGTCTAATAGAATACGTAAGAGTATTTTTTTTTTTACCAATATAACAGTTTCCTTTTCCATAATTACATACCTGAGCAAAGAATCTCAAATCTCATGAATTATTTGACATTACTACAGACTTATATCATGCCCATCATTTTTTTAACATAATTCTTTCATTTCTGTTTATGAAACATCATTTTGCTTGTTATCTATTTGATATGGCTGTAGCTCTTAATGCTATGAGACCTAATCAGGCTATGGAAATCAGTGGAATCAGTGGAATTAGTGGAAATTCTGACAATCATAGTTGATTCACTTTAAACAGCATTGATCCAACCTCTTCTCTTCCCGGCTCGTCACATACTGACGTTTTGTCATGTGCCCTTTGCGTCTTGTCCAGACGTGCAAGGTACCTTTTGGCGTCACTGGCCGATGTCCTAAGCCTTTCCTGGTGCACAACAAGCCCTTTGGCATCCATGCCTGATGCACTAAGTCTTTCCTTCTATGTCTTTAGCCGACGGGCAAAGGCTCGCGCCCCTCGTGTCTTATCGTGATGCACAAGATCTACATTACTTTGCTTAAATTTAGGCATAAAACGTTTTTTTAAATGTAGGCACAACAACCACGTGGTTAGGTTTAGGAAAATATCGGTGATGTTTAGTTAAGTTTAGGCACAAAACCTACTTGGTTAGGTTCAGGAAATGACTGTTGACAGGTTGGTGTGTGACCTTCCACTCAACCCCGACCTATCACTTCATCGCTTTGGAAAGTAAGTTACGTTATGTCATCGGTTCAAGTGTCTGGTACTGACGCGGACGGCCTTATGAAGTTGTGGCCTTATGAAGTTGTTATGGCTTAGGTTTCAGCAAACAGATTTCCAATTTACACATCCAGCAGACACAGAGAGACATTAGCATTCTTTTGAAGCCTGTTTCTGGAGACTTGACAAACTCCAATATTCACTCTCCTTCTGGAAAAACACCTGTCTCTTTAGCAGCTACTCCATTAAGATGTTAACTTTGCCTGTCTCTGTGTAGTGCTTTGCAGGCAGTGTAATGTTTTTTCAAAGAGACAGTTCACCCCAAAATCAGGGCCCAATTTATGTATTTTAAAAAGAAGTTCATAACCTGTAGTTTATGAAAGAAAGGTGACGTTGAGAGCAAAAATATTTTTTTTTCTCGCTCTAATAAAATCTGTTGTGTTCAAATTTGTGGACTTTTTCCCTTCTCCCTGAACCCTTTTGGAAAATGTATTGCAAGTTACAATTATGTTGTCTTTCTCTGAAACTGTAAAAAAGGTCCCCAACAGAGAAGACATGTTCAGCTCTCTAGTATACTGCGTGGTTCTACCAGGGTGCAGCAGTTTGACATCATGAGTGCAACTTCTCTGTGTCTATTGGCAGATTGCAAACCATCGTTAAGATGCATACTGCCAGCTACTTTATCGGAGTGTGCGGATGCTGTGCTTGTTAGTTAGTGAAAGCAATCTGGCTTCTTATTATCAGCTCTATTTATTGGCAAATCGGCCAATAACCGATAATATAAAATGTCCCAACCAATAACTTATCGGTTTTATAAATATTGTGCATCCTTACTTTCCATATCACTGTGCAGAAGAAAACAAGCTCTACTCATGAGCAAGAGGCTTGTCCTCGTGACAGGACAGGATGTAAACAAAAACGGAGTCCTCCTCAGTTAAGCTCTAATGTTAGCTTCCTCAGTTAGCTCAGTTAGAGTAACAGGGTCATGGTTTCTGGACAGAGACAGCGCTATCTAGTTCCATTATATTTGCACACATCTCTATAGCCAGTATCTACAAAACTCAACAAGTCTCACCAAAATAATCTAGATCAGTGGTTCTCAACCTTTTTGAGTCGCGACCCCCGAGAACAATCAGATTGGTGTTCCACAGACAGAAGGGAAACGACAGGGAAGTGAAGTGAAGGGACAGTCAACGAGAGCGCGAGAGAGACGCAAACCGTAGCATATTCACTCACCGCTGTCTTTTGCCCCCGTAATTCTCCTTCCTTACGCCGAAAAAACTCTATTGGCTTATTGATCCGAGACGTGTGTTTCGTCTCCAAATGTCTCTCGAGTTTCGCTGGTTTTAAGCTTTCATGTGCAAGCACTTCTGAGCAAATAACACACTGTGGATATTCCATGTTGTTTTTGGCTATGCATGTAAAGCCGTATTGCAGAAAGTCAGGCTGATATTTCCGAACCTTGTCGGGAGCTCAGGGCTCTTCTGGAACTGGTGCCTTGCGTTTCACAGTTGATGCTGATGCTGCTGCTGCTGTCAGACTTTCCGGTGACCCACTTTGAGACACGTCCTGTTGGCTCGAGTCTTGAGCTGGAACACTATTTCTGAGAAGCCATCACTCCATAGTTGATGTGAGCGCTAGCAAAACTGGCTATAGCTGCTTGGTTAAGCACAATAGCATAAACGCGCCAAAATGAGAGTTTTTCAAAAAGAGTTTTTTTTTTTGTGCGTGCGTGTGTGTCAAAAAATAAACTCGTGCACGCACACTTTTACTCTCACAAACACACATAAAATCTATTCTATGGCATATTATGTCACTGGTACAGGCATTGTAATGTAAAAATCATTCCCCAGTCTAAAATATGTTAATTTATTTTCTTCTCCACAACCATCTGGCGATCCCCCGAATTTATCTCGCGACCCCCCGGGGGGTCCCGACCCCCAGGTTGAGAACCACTGATCTAGATGGATGAATATCACTACAGGTAAGAGGAAAACTATGTATTTTTTATTTTTATTTTGGGGGTAGCCATAAAACCAAAATGGTGAGCTGAATAATAATAATTATTAGAGCTGAGGGGAACAGAAATAAACTCTTTGTGACTCTTACTATAATGACCCTTCTCATAATAATTATAGTCATTGAGGGTTTATGTACACAGGGATAACTTTTTTGTGAATTAGAGCAAACCAAATAACACTGGCTCAACTTTTGTACTGATTCAAGACAGAGTGCTCCAACTGTATGCTAAATTTATCCATGCAGAAAAGACTCTTACGGAAAGCTAAGTGGACTCCTACATAACTCCTACCACTTCATTACTCTATATTTCCTCATAGAATCCAATCAGGTTATTTACAATCCTTAAAATCCTTGTTTTTCTCCAAATGTATCCAATGATGCAATTGCTTGACTTTCAGTGGCTACTCATTTATTTCCCTCTTAAACTGAAGCCACTCCCAAACCAACCATAACCTCCCTGTTAGATATATAAAGTGTGGCATGTAAAAGATGTTACAATGCTCCTCCCACTCCTCCTCATGGGTCACATCCTTGATTCAGCTCCATTTTCTCATGCACATATTCTCACCTGTGCCATCATTAACTAATTAGATTTTAAATGCTAAATGACACTGATCACTTTGCTTAATAGTCATTAGTACCGTGAAACTTTGTCACCATTTCCCCATCCTCTCACACATTATTCCCTGCTGCCTCATCTGTCTCCATCTCTGCCTGTGACTCAGCATCTCTCTCTCACCATATCTCAAACTCAAGCTCCCCCTCTAATTTTCTCACTTCCTTCTCACCTCTCCTCCACCACTTGATGAATCCCCCCTCCCTCCCTCTCTCTCTCTCTCTCTCTTTTGCTGCACTGTCTCCCTTTTCTGCTTTCACCCAAATTCTCATTTTTCTCATTCTCATTCAACCCTCCCTCTCATCTTTCTCTGTTCCTTCGTGACTTGGCCTCTCGCTCCGTCTCTTTACCTTGCTCACTTTCTCCTACTTTATTTGCAGGCAAGAAGTCACACAGATCAAAGGGAGGAAGAGATGGAAAGAGGCAAAGCTAACCCCCACGCACATATCCTCCCTGCATTTTTCCTTTTTTTCCCACTCTAGCTGCTAAATCTAAGTCTGTCTTCCCCTAAACATCTCCTTTCCATACTCTCTTCCTCCCTCTTATCATCTCTTTTTTCCCCTGCCATCTCACATGCACTGCCTCTTTCCTGTTGCACCACATCTATCTTTTACCCCTTCTCTCCTTGTTTCGCTCTCCTCTGAAATGATTATATGCCGTTGCAGCTGACGTCAGTCCAGGAAATCATTCAAAACCCACTCCGACACATGAGGAACACACGAAAGATAAACCAGCTCTCTCTGAAAGACTGACTAGATTGCCAGATGAAATACAGAAGGGAGGGGATGGGAGGAGAGAATAAAGGATAGCTCCCACATACATAGAGATGCTTAGCCCCCAGAGCTGCCAAGAGGGCCATGCATCTCTCTCCTCCTCATAATTCAACAGCCTTATTAGTGTCTGTGTCTTTGTTTTTATTTTCCTTTTTATTTTTAACCATAATGCAGGGGAGTTAGCTGTTAACGCATATACATGTTCACACAAAACATGAGCACACACCTCAACAAATGGCAATATAAGCATACAGAAGTTATTTACCAAAGTGCGGAAAGGCACACACGACACACTCCACACCTACACACACTCAAACTCTTTATATGTTAATAAAGTCCCTCTAGACTTTCTTTGTTCTCCAAGCTGCTTCATCCATCCCTTTCCATTTCCCCTAGAGTGTTGTATAGTCTCCAAGCACAAACAGAAACACACATACAGTACATGTCATGATCAAGAGCACCAAAAGTCTGTGTGAGTGTGTGTGTGTGTGTGTGTGTGTGTGTGTGTGTCTTGGAATGTCCATTTAATCTATTCATAAGGGCTGCGTGTGAACACACATTGTTTGCACAACTTCAGAAAAATATTAGCACTACAACTACGTGATGAAATTCCTAACACAACACTGCAAATCTCTCCAGTACGTCATAGGATTTCTGTGTGATAAGTCGCTCAAAGACACCCCCACCCCCCGGGGTCCACCATGGGACATATCATCAGAGCCTTTACACTCAACTTTGTTAATTTATTTAGTCCTTTTTCTCCCGAAGGCACACCGTGGGATTCTCCCGTTAGCCGACCTGAGTGTGAATCTATGCGCCGACTTTGATGCCACTTAAAGAGCCCAAACAGGAAAAGTCTTGCAGGTGGACAGAGTGAGCAGCCAAGGTTAAGCAATCCTAAAATAGAGCTGTGTGCTCACAAAGACTTGTGATGAAAATTGATTCTGAAAGATTGAGGAGATATGGTTTTTTAATGGAGGATTGGATTGTGACAGCGTGCACGCGTGAGCACGGCAAAACACACAGACAGAGACACGCAGGCATGCTGTGGCGCAACCGCGATTTTAGAAGACACAGCACGATACTGTGCAGCTTTGCTTAACCTACCACTGTTGTTTGCCTACAGTTGTTAGCCGCGACAAAGAGAACAGACACTGCGAGAGGTAAGAGAAATGAAAAAAAGAGAGAGAAAAATAATACTGGCCAACAGTTTTATTTACCAATCTTCCCCTGCCCCCTCCTCTCATTTTTTTCTCCCTTTCCAATCAAAGTTTCAGTGCGCAACAATAAGACTGCTTACTCTCTCAAAAGCTGTTTAAGTGAATTTCACTGGCTCACCGGGGAATCGCCCCACTGAGGCTTTTGAAGGCATTGAGGCAGGGAGAGAAAGTAATTACTTTTTTCCCTAAACAGAAGTGGGGCGCGGCATGATGTGTGTATATGAGTTTGTGTGTGTGTGTGTGTGTGTGCGCGCATGTGCGAGGGAATGAATTAGTTTGTATGTGTTTATGTTGCTATGTGAATCTGTGTCATGTGTTTGTACGTGTAACTGTGCAACCATGTGGTTGTGTGTGTGAGACTGAGAGACACACAGAAATAAAACGACAAGGTTCTCAAACTCCGGTGAAGAACAAAGCTCGGCAATGCTTTTAGTACGGCCACGAGGCAGTGGTGCCTGTGTGTGTTTCAACATGGTTGTATTTAATTTCACACCTGTGTGAGAGAGAACTGAACAGAACTTATTTTCATTGTTTTTGAACTTTTTTATTTAAAAGTAAAACTCATTGGAAATTTTGTATACCAGCTTTTTGCTTGGTATACAAAATTAGAATGTACAGAACATTTTAGATACTAAATGATATAAATGTTACCTCAAGGAAAAGTGTCTTCTCCTTTATGAATGAGGTTAAGATGTAGCTCACCATGCAGATTGGCCCGGCCCGTCTAATTTACTGATTTTCTATGTTACAAACCTCACCTATGTTCATGAACTCTGGGTATTGACCAAAAGAATGGAATCTAAGAAAATAAGCAGCCAAAAATGAGCTCACAGGTAAGCAGTTCACATATCAACACGGAGCTCGGAATAGACTCACTATACGTCACATTGAAAGAAGCCAGATGAGTCGATCCCTATTACTAGGCTGTATTCATAACCACCTACTATACTAGCTGCATGTACTGATTTGGCCAAAATATAGTATGCATGCAAACAAAAGCAAAATCTACAGTATGCCAAAAGTTCCCAGATGTCATACTGATCCGGAAAAATTCTCCAGTATGCATCGGACCAGTCTACCTTACTATTGTGTCCCACAATGCATAGCGCCAGAACGGTCGCAACAAATAGTTGAGCGAAAGACTGAATTTAAAAAAAAAAAAATTAAAAACAATTTTCAGATGCTGTTTCATCACTGAATTCACTTCTGAGGAATGTATATACAAGAAATCAACTGTGTCACACAGACCTCTGCAGCCACAACGACAGTTTTTAGTTGTCCAGCTGTTACAAAATTTCTGGTGGATTTTGTGGAAATAATGCAGCTAATGCCATGGAGGAAACGTTCGCAATATAAACCAGAATTAACACAAACAAAAATCCCATCAGTCACCAAGCTTTATGAAAAGGCACGCGGTTTGATTAAAGTAAGAATAACAACGAAGCGTTACGCTTTCTAGATCCCTCAAAGGTCTACATGCAGTGTAAACAATCAAGTGTTAATGCATTTCAAAGGAGTTTGCACAGATTTACATTTTATTACATTTCCCCCCAAATTGTGACACATATATAATTATATAAATATACATATGTACAGCTCACATGTTCATCCGTGTGCTCACATTTGTGTCGAAGCCCTTAAGATCCTCTGCATTGAAATCGGCCTGCTGTCATGTCATGTCATGCCATAGCAGCCCTAGCTGAGCCCCTTCACTAAAGCCGGGTTCTGGCTGCTCTTAGATCGCTGCGTTTCTTATGTAAATCCATCTGACACCACCGCTGTTCTCTGACATAGCCCTCATTTTCCCTGCATCTCAAAGCCACAGCTTTTGCACTCAGTCATCTTGTCCAACATTCCGTTACTACCCCCTCTTTATTGTAAGTGGCCATTTCTTTTCAGTTTTCCTTGATTTGCTTCTTTTAAACTTAGGCGACCTTGAGCAACCATTCCACCTCTTTTACCAAAGAGAGTTTGAGATACAGTTCCTTGTCAACCTCTCACAGTAAAGAACAGAATGAGAAGTCAGGACCAAGACTGGTTGATGACCAATTATGAAACAATGACAGATGCTACATCAGGCTGCGAGACAGAATTGGCTAACAGGCAGCTTTTTAGCCAGTTATGTTGCCAGTTACACTCAGAGATTAAGGGTTGGTGCTTAGTGTGTGAAAGGCTTTTGTAATTCAAGGATTTTGGACAAATTCCTCGAAAACAAGAAACCAGAGAATTCTATGTTTTCCCAAGGACAGATGCCACATTTGGTGCTTTATCCCCAGCTGGCACTGTCCTTGGATTTCCACACAGAAAGGACACTTTGATTTCATCTTTAAGGATCACATTTTGGTACAAAGAGAGACTGCTAATTCACCTTTACCTTTGAAATGTGGACATTTTTTTTCCAATATGGAGCAAACATACCAGCGTTTTTTTATTGCCCTAGTAAACATGGCCTACCTTAACTCTGGCATCATGAATGATTCTTGCTTGATGTTTCACATGAACTTATAGAATTCGGTATTTGGCATATGCACATTATAGATACCACAGTTACTCCCTTTAAGTGAGAGGATGGATCACATACATGCAAGAACAGCAGATTCTTGCAGAATCAAAAGTTAATATAATTCAGGAGACAGCTGCAGTTTACTGTTGTTAGAAATTGTGTCGTGGGATTACGGACAAATTATTTCAACAATCTGGATGATTGACTGAATCTGTAAATCAAATCAGATCAAGTGATGCCATCCAGAGGAGACTACTGTATTAGTGCTATATATGACTAAGGTACTGCATCACTTTTGACAGCATTTGTAAGGTGTTCCTAATTTTTTACTTACTCTATTAACCTTTAAATAAGATCCAAAAACCCTTGATGATTTTTCATGGGGAAATAAAGTTGTCAGAGCAGCAACAACAGGGGAAGAGACAAAATGACTATAAGGACACAAAAAGAATATAAACGGAGCAAAAACAGGTCGAATTTTGCACATTTAAGCACATTTTGGTGCTCAAGTAAATAAGACAAATAGAGGAAGCTGAAGCTAAGACTACTTGAGCAGTCATTGATTTAGTGTGGTTTATTCAACCACCTAATTTTCCTAGATTCTTCAGAGACTTCAACGGACTACTTTAGACTCAGATATCTACTTGTCAAACCATTGGTTGTTTTTTTTTGTTTTTTTCCAGCCACCTGCTATGAGCCAATCCTGTGGGTTCTCTTGCTTTCACTAATGAGTGGAGGAACCTTTTGTCATGTTTATGAAGCAATCCTTTCATTACTTTCTTATTTGTTAGTATTCCATCTTCCCTTAATCCACAACCTAAACCTCCTTGTCTTGTCTTTCTAATTTGTACTTCATTCTACAACCTTTAACTCATCCCATTTTATTCTCTTTATGCCTTTTCAACATTGTCTCTCTCATTTTCCTTGGCTTTCTCTTATTTCACCTTACCATCTTGGGCATGGTGGGATTACGGGCACACAAATTCACCAGTAAATACAATAATTTACTTGTAGGATGTCATATTGTTGCAACATGAGCAGGCATTCAATAGTACTCTGTGGACACTAACCACAGGATGTCAACACAAACTGGATACTGTGACAACAGCATGACATAGAAGCAATTACCATGTAATATATGAGAAAGTTAAGTAATGTAGTGAAGGGAAACTGTGAATCGAAGGTCACGGTTAAACTAGAAAATATCTTTTAGAATTTTATTTACTCATATACATACTATATTAGAAACTCTCACCCGAAAGGTTGATTGGAGGTGATGGAGAGAGTCCCTGTATTGTACGTCAACGAGTTCTGATCCCAGCTCGTCACATATCGACGTTTTGTCATGCGTCCTTGTCATTGTATCCAGACGCGCAAGGTACCCTTTGGCGTTGCCGGACGACACACTAAGCCTTCCCTGATGCACAACGGGCCCTTTGGCGTCTGTGGCCGATGTACTACGCCTTCCCTTTAGCGGCTCGAACTGACGCGCAAAGGCTTGCGCCCCACGCATCCTACCCTGAGGCACAAGGTATACTTTACTTTGGTTAATTTTAGGCACAAAACAATGGTGATGTTTGATTAAGTTTAGGCACAAAAAACACGTGGTTAGGTTTAGGAAGAGATCGGCGATGTCTGGTTAAGGTTAGGCACAAAACCTACTTGATTAGGTTCAGGTAATGACTGGTGACGATTGGTTTTCTCACTTTTGAAAATATATAGTACGTTCTGATACTGACGTGGATGGCTTTACATTGCTGGTATGTTAAACCCTTGTGTGTCCTGGTCTGACGCCAAAGGGTACCTTGTGCGTCTGGATAGGTTGCAAAGGGCTGTGACATAACGTTGATATCTGACAACATGAGCATGAGAATGGGCTGTGTACATACAGCCTTTGATCGGGGCCTTTCTTTTAGAGTTGAAGAAGGACCAAGAGAATGAATCGGGGCATGGGTCAAAAACTTGCCTCACTGAATGAAAATTGCATCAATTGACTGAAAAATGTCCCTGACACAAGGCTTTCCTGAACACACTCCAATTATACTGATTGCAGTGTGTGTTTTTTTTATTTATTATTGCCATTTTCTCTGTATCAAATTACTTTGCATGAGTTGAACAAAGGTCAAAGGAGATGAAGGATAAACTTAGTATTCACACCCACTAACCATACACATACTTCCAAAGTGTTATTTTTTCAATGTAAAATCATGGCGCGTTTCTGGTTGAGTCACTTAGAAGTAACTTTTCTTTTTGTGGCATTCAATTTTAAATGCTTTTTGTGCACTGGCAACAAATTTCTTCTTTAAAATGGAAAGGAATTATTATTTTGTGATTTATGTTCAAGGATAATGTTTTGTTCCATTTAATCTTACATAGCCAGATCTGCATACTTTTAGTGCTGTGCCTGTACTGGAGAAATGTCTGACTGTACCCACTATCATTCTGAAAAAGGGGGGAAAACACTCTGGGTTGTTGGTATATTTCATTAAACCAATCAAAATCGTCTTGAGTGGTGCTAAGTCCAGGATGTAGTGAGAGTTCCCTTACAAAACGGTAACACAGATAGCGGAAGGGGAGGTGATTCTGACTGAAGTAGTTGGCCACTGGCAGGCTTATACCCATAGACTTCTTCCTGTAAGTCAGCCTAAGTTCCATTAGAGATAGTGTCATGCCGATATAGTTCAGTTAAAAGATGTCTCAGTGATTCCCTTCAACAGTGGCGTTGTAAAGTGACTTTGGTGACTCTGCAGATTCCCTCAGCTCTACAGAGCTTTTGTGCAGCTTGCAATTTCACTGTCTTTGTTGTCATCATCATTATTTCCATATTTTATTCTTGGCATATTATTGCTTCCTTGTTTGTAATCATGTGACTGGCGAACTGTCCAGGGTGTACACTGCCTCTAGCCCAATGTCAGCTGCGATATGCTCGCGGTTCCCCTGCGACCCTGCAAAGGTGATAAGATATCACCCAAGCAGTGATAGATAATGGATGGCATCAGATTCTATGTTTAGATGTGTGTATATATAATTTTATATAGAGTATATTATAAATTAATGGTACAAAAATGCTTAAAAACATTGGCAAAATTGTCACTGCACCAATTTTCAGATGGAATGTCTCAATTTTCTACAAAAACGTAAGCCATCAGAATAATTTAAAAGATTGTATAATCATGTAGAATTCTTATAGAAAATGGCTTTAAAGGGAAGATATTTCTTTTGACAGTGTACCCTATCTGTTAAACCTGCATGGTACACTGGGTTTGACTAGTTAAAGTCAACTCAAACTGAGTGACACCAAGCCATGCCCCCTCTGCTTAGCCATGCTCCAGCTAAGACCTGCCACTCCCTCTCTCTCTCTCCCTACTTGACAATCGCTTGCTTGGCTTCCCATCTACTACTCTCGTTATCCTGTCTCCGGATACGAAGTGCCACTCCCATGTGCTCTCTGCATGACAATATTCACACCCTCATCCTCCTCCTCTGACAACGATGACCTCTTTCCCCCTCATTTATCTCATCCCTCATTTTCTCTCTAGCTAAGATCTGTCCCATCCCTACAGCATACGTAGAGGCTAATGTTAATACGGTTGGTGAATCTGGAGGGCAAGGAGCTAGAGGCGGGCATGGAGACAAAGACAGTGATAGACACAGGCACATGCATATGTATGAATACACACATATGCATAATCTCAGAAAGGAAATGGTATAAATACACACACATAGCCTGCACACAAACCCTAAGCCATTGCAGAGCGTAGGACGCACACACTCTAAGAGAAGGGATAGAGAATGTCACCACTGACATTTCTGTGCTCCGTCAGTCATTGTGATGAAGAAAACATGCATTTGTGTGAGATTATGTTAGTGTGTGTTGCATCAAATGGTGTATGCATTTGTGTGTAATGTTAAGCAGGAGATCTCCTTTTTTCCACCTCTAATGACACACTAGGTCCAGGAACCGCATGTGATATCACAGTCATGCTGTTATGATATAGTGAGGGTGGTAAGTTTCCCGTAAAAAGATAAGATGTAGACACAGGTGTGTACTTCAGTGAAACAGCCTGTACTTGCAAGAGTAATTGCAAGTCTCTAGCCACTTTTACACAGCCTGTTCAAGGCAGGAATGTTGCACTGCATAAAAGGTACAGGAAACAAAAAAACAAAAACAAAAAAACAAACACCCCTATTCCTTGTCTTTATGCTTCCATTGTGTTGGCTGGGCATGAATGCTTTTTGTAGCATAAGCCTATTTCAAACCAACATGGTTTCATACATTTACACCTGTAATCTGTCTCCCTGATTAACCACTGGCTAATGCCTTCACCTGTCCCCCACTGTCGTTGACCCTCCCACCCCCAGAAGCTTCAACATTAATTACCATTTAAAACAAATCTAAGAAGCACACCTCCCACCCTTTCCTCCTCAGAACCGGGTTCGTCAAAGCATAACGCCCACTGCACTAATGCAGCACAACTGCTGTGGTATACGGCTAGCCCACCCATTCAGGATGAGAGAAAGAGTGAGAGAAAGACACAGATCCAAACCCACATGTGCTGCATTTGTAAAGAAGTGTGTTTGTATGTTGTGTGTATGTTTGCTTGTGAGTGATCTCGAATCAAGCCAACCTCTAATTACCTAGCTACTCATTATTGCCCAGGTGCCAACTCACTATTGGCAGAGGCTAACTCCATGCAGGTAGCCAGGGTGACATGTAAATGGTGTAATTGTGCTGACCTGTGTACCCTGATGGTTGATAATTACCTTCTCCATGTTTTTTTTTTAATAACATGAGGGATTAAAACGAGAACGGATGGTGAAAAAAGAAGGTAGGAAGTGTCCTGAGACCCTGTGAAGACCCTCTGGGAGGTGCAGAAACAGCACTTTAATGGATAGGACCAAATACAAGTAGAAAGAAAAAAAACCTGTGTGTTGTGCGTAAAATATTTACTGGTAATGTACATACACATTCTGCTGCACCTGCTTTCTTACCTGGTTACTTACTGTTTACAACCTGCTTATATCTCACAGTATATTTGCCTGTGGACAATCTGTTCACATTAGATTACTTAATTAGTGCAAAACATGTTTACATTACAGTTGATACATGTTACGAGTACTCACCTATCTACCACAGTTTTTAATGTTTTATTTTATATTACATTCTATATATTTTAGCTAATGCACTATTTTATGTATTCGTTTCTAATCTGATTTTGCTCCACTTCGGTGATTGCTCTCTATAAATATTTTCAATGCATCAGTCAATTTTATTTTAAATGTAGAGTTTCATATTTGTAAGAGCACTGTGGGAGGGAGCCCGAGATTTAAGTATTTAATTGCCAACGACTGCTTTGTAATTGTTGTGCATACAATAAAGAACTTGAACCTAAAGTTGACGTACTCAAGCTTACTCACTGATTTTACTCACTTTTTGTTGTATTGCTTGTATGGAAGCATATTGTGATAGTTCTCAATCAGGTTTACCTCCATGGCCAGTAAGACAATCCTGAAGAGGAGGATCACCATCCTTGACATTGCAGTGGTTTGCAAAGCAACAATGATTAGGCATTATAATTGTACTCATATGAGCACAGGCAAAGCCCTCTTAGGGCTTTATGGGTTTTAACTCTCAAGCTTGCAGATTCACACATTGAAAATTTGAATAATTCACGCTAAACCAGCCAACCAATGATAAGCCCCTAAATTTGAGCTCCATATAACTTAACACTGCATCCACTGAAATTTAGAGACTAGTGGCCTTATTGGATTAGAGGTGAAACTTGATACCCGAACTCCCTGCTGTGTCAGGGACAATGCGAACCCAAGTCAAAGCCTATGGGCACATATGAATCATTGGGTCGACAAAAGGGTGCAGCTCTCATCACAACTTAGGGGGGGGGGACAGTGAGCAGAACTGACTGACTGCTTAGCATCACTGTACCAGCCCTCTGCTGCTCTGTGTCTAAAGTGTGTCTTATCTGCAACATTTAGCAATACCATTCACACCAAATGTATGAAAGAAGACAACATTTTATCGATGGTAAACATAAAATTTAGAAACATTAAGAAACGCTGTCTATGACAAATTCTTAATAATTTGGGCCTCGTAAATTCAGCAAATGTTATACATAGTATCTTTTCATCCCAGTGATGTACGTGTTTATTTGATCCGATCACAAGTGGTCAGTTGAGAAGCATGTGGAGACTAATTACAATGCCAGGTGTGAACTAATGGACTCAGAGCTCTCACCTAGGACAAATGTTAATCCCACATCTGAATAGGCTGATGAAACAAATGGCCTCAGTTGAAATAAAAGCTGGCTTTTTATTGCACATATTTGGCCACCCCTCCAATATTTTATGGTTCATAGTGATGCAACCAACTAGCCCATAGGCTGTGTTGTATATTGTAGTAGGCATGACTATGGACAATAATGTCCGGGGCTACCAGGATGACCGACAGCTGCTCCTGCCTCACTCTCTCCAGCAGAGGAGAAGGTGAAGCGGTGGAAAGGTGTACAGGGGCTCTTTCAGCCAGGGCGCATGAGCGAACGCATCCCACCCAGGGGGGGAATCAGCCAGCGGGACAGTGGAAGTTGCGGCGGGTGGCGAACAGGTCAATCTCCGCTCTCCCAAACCGTGTCCAAATCTGCTCCACCACAGATGGGTGGAGCCCTAAGTCGTCTGATAGGGGGCCATCCCTGGACAACAGGTCGGCGCCACTGTTCTCCAGACCTGGGACGTTGATAGCTCTCAGATACAACAGGCGCGCCAATGCCCAAGCTCAAGGAGGTTGATGTGGCGTGTCTCCGACGGCGACCATGTACCACCTACCGCTCTCCCTAAGCAGGTCCCCCTCCATCCCGACAGTGACACGTCGGCGAACACCGTCACATACAATGTCACCCGTCCCAGTGGGGTCCCCAACAAAAGATATTGGTGAGACCTCGATGTGACAATAGGCATCCTTTAAATTGATGGTAGTGAACCAATCGCCTGACTGAACTAGTTGCAATAGCTGCTTGATAGTCAGCATGTGGAACGTTTTGCGGGCAATGCATCTGTTCAAACGACGGAGATCCAGAATGGTAGGGAGTGGCTTCCTGTCTGCCAACCATCCATATGACTGTGGTCACAGGGGAGCAGTGAGGGCAACATTGAGATGGGGCACGCTGGGATATGATGTCTCCATGCGGCATCACCTGGTCTGCGACGAAATGATGACGATGGCGATAAGACCACGACAGGCTGGACACTCTCAAGGTGGGCAAACTCACCAATCACTGAAGAAAGAAAGCATGCAAGGCAGCGGGGACATAGCCTTATATACGCTGTGGCTCCTGCATATTCGGGTAGGTGTGTCCTGGCGGCCAGCTACGTCTATGCACATTTTCAGTGTGAAAATACGTAGAGTCCAGTAGAGGGCAGAGCCCCCTATAGTTAAAGTGCCATGGCCACACACTCTTAAAAAGTGTTGGGTGAGTGGGCATAGCTGAATAGTGGCTAAGTGCATTTGAAGGCTGACCCCTTGAATGTGAAATAAGGAATCTTTGTTTCTTTGTTCCTCAAAATGCGACAGAAGGATCTTTAGGGTATCTAGAACAGAATCTTTTGGTCCTCTGAGTTACGAAAATGCGCCATTTAATTAGTGTGACTAATGGGGTGCCAGGATGGATTGGGCTGTTTTGACTGGATGACCAATGAATGGTTATCCCTGGCTTCCTATAATCTTGTTTTAGATCAAGGGCCACACTGCCTTATTCTCAGAGAAAAAACAGAGGAAAGCAGTTTCATGCACTGTCTTTAGTTACGTCCACAACTGGGTCCTCACTCACTCCATCTCATCTTTTATGTGTGACAGGTTGTCAAAACTGCCAAGTGAGAAGTCTCAGGAGTCCAACAATCTCTGCTCTTGCGTAGCTCTGGGCACAAAGCAAACAACCTACAGATGGGGGTCCAAGCTGAATGCTTCAGCAGGACAGTTGGGAATGAGATAATGCCAAAGAATGTGTCACTCACAGCAGCCACCTAAATGTTCAAGCACCACCCAACACCCAAAACTATCTGTCTAAAGCAGTAGTGGAGCTGAAGATGTAGTTATGCCAGAACACTGATGTCAGACTGGACGACACCTGCAGTGCTTTCCCTCACAGGGCAACAAGGCAGCACTTTCTAAGACTGACATTGAGGCTTGATAAGTTAGGACATGGAACAAGTACGATAATAAATGTTAAGGAAAGGATGGGCACAAAGAGAGAAAGCAACAAAGTAGATGCAAGAGTCAAATAGAAAGGAATTATGCCGAATTGCAAAAGTGAGATGGGAATGGCCAGATGTAAGGAAAAGAATAAAGTCTTGCCCTACTTGTATGACTCAGCTTCTAAATGTATGTGTGTGTGTGTGTGTGTGTGTGTCCGTGCGTGCGAGTGTGTGTAAATGTAGGCACGTGGTTCCCCGGGGTGTCTTTGACCATGGCTACAGCCACTCCAACAGGCCACAGAATCAGGTTGCACCAGGTACAAGCATGCTTTAAGAGCTATAACCCCACTCGCTCTCTTCCAGTTCAGAGTGTAATAGAGAGCAGTGATACGGCCGGCCAGGGGGTACCTCCGCTGCCTCAACACTCGTAAAGAGTAACAGATGAGTACCATTCAAAACTCAGGCACACTCATTTTGGCCTGACCAATAGTGGTGGGATTCTATAGCTGCTTTCTTGAACAGTGGTTTGGAAAAACAGCAGGGATGCACATACAGTTTATATTCACAGCCATGTGTGAACAGTGTGGAAGAATGTTCTCATGCACATAACAGTACATTTCTCCAATTTTGTTTTCATTTTCAATATTTCACAAAAGATTCATACAAAAAGCTATTTCAAAGTAAATGACATCACATGCCTCTCAACTTTTATGTGCTTTGCTTCTAGAACATTTTTCTACATGTACGTACATTGCAATGTCTGTCACATGTTCGATGTCTCACTCAGCAATAAAACTACTCACTTGGTAATTTGGTATATTATCCACATTGTTTTAGACTCATTGAATAAAGCCTATTGTTCTAACAAATCCCTGCTTTATATTCCTGAATAACCTTGACTGCCTTGGCATTGAATGCACCACTTGGGGATCCAGGGACTCTCTTTGTCATTAGGAGCTGTTACACAGTAAATCTGGAAACTAGATTGCGGGGCAGTGAGCTGTAGCAGGGTTCAGGAAGGCAGCAGCAAAAGCGGGATCAACAGCGTTGGCAGTTAAATCAAACAGACGAGGGGGAAATACAAATATTTGACTGGGATTCAATTGGCTTTTGATCAGAGTCAATAAGGTGTTATAAACCAAGTAAGGTTGGACGGGCAGCGCCCCTCCGTACCATCACAGTGACAAACAAATTTCAACTTATTAACAGATAATTCAGTGGGTGGTAGAGGAGAAAGGGGGAGTGAAGGAGATTATTCAGAGAAAATCAAGAGTGAGGGAGTAGGTTAATGAATATATGCGGATACAGATACCAGTGTGAATAAGTGCTGTTTTGAGGAGACAGGAAAGGCAGGGAAGCAAGGTGAAAGCTGATTGGATCAAGGGTGGTGTAGGAGACAGTTTTCATGCAGACTCTAATCAGTTGATTTTGTTTTGATTTGACTTTGATTTTGACCCAACAGAAAGTGATGAGGGAAAATTGCAAACATTTACTTCAAAAATGAGCTTAGCGGCATAAAAAGGTGAACAAAATTAGGGAGACAGGCACAAACAATGTGTGAGTTTTATTGCATACCAGCCTGAGATTACGGGACAGTACCGTTTCATCTAACAGTGTGAGAAACTTTGATGATTAACATGTTTTTTCATTCAATGTGAGCAAAGACAGTCTGATCACTGCACTCTGGAAGAGAAGCTTCCTTTGCCCCGGCCTCTCAACAGTAAGCCCAAGCCCTGCATCAGACTGATGATCATCAACAAAACCCCTTTATAAAGAGGTGATCAGTCCACTTGTAATTTTGTATATTTAATTTTATTCAAAAAGCAGAAAAAAAAACTGGTAAACTGTCTAGCCTTTCAGGCTAAAGGAGCATGTATGTATGTGAGACAATGATTCGTTTCTTCTGCTGTTCCCAACTAGTTTTGTGCAACTGAATATGTCAGAGAGGGTTGAAAAGACGTAAATTGGTTGAGGGAAGAAATTCAAAATTTGATAAAGAATGATACTTATTTGGTAAAGGAAAGCAAACAAATTAACAAAAAAAAGTTTTGAATTGTTTTCCTGGCAGTGTGGGAAGGAAAGAAGAATAATTTTAATTGAATTGTTTTCTGAATAAATAATGTTTTTAAAAATCCTAGGCATATCAATGGATGGATTGAGGGGAGCCAGTTTAAGGATTGAAACGAAGAAAATCTAATAATTTAAACTGTTAAATTGGCAGGTTTTCTGCTTTAAGCTATCATTATGATATAAATGATGATTGCACAATGCAATGGTTATAGAATAATGACCCATTGGTGTTTAGATTGGTTCCCTATAAGCCTCACTTTCACTATGTATCCAGTCTACATCAATCTACTTGTTTAATAGACAGAAATGAAACAATTAACAGAAAAATATCTTATCACCATCTCTATTTTGTAGGTTTTTTTTCTTATTTTGTTAAAAGATAAATTAACATGATAACCAACCCAGTTCCCTTTTCTCAACACACACAAAAGAAAGGTTATCCCTGGCTTCTCATTTCATGTGTCCATTATAAGCCTCTTTTACACAGTTCAAGGTGGGACTGTTCTCACTGTGAAAGTGCCAAATATGACAGCCTGGTCAGCCAATAAAGAGTGAGAAAAGTCCAAAGCCATTTTTACACAGCCTGTTCAAGATGGGACTGTTGCACCTTGTGAAGGAGTTTTCCCTCATTTAATTAAATTCGGTCACTTTAATAAATTTTTCTATCAATTAATACTGTACATGTTTCTATTAGTTATGCTCTATTTAATTACTTTTGGTAACTTTTGGTTTACAGTTTAGAAGGTGCAGCTTATCTTGTTTTGACTCCCATATGCGGTACTTAAAGCTACAGAGGCCCTAGTCTCTGGAGACAGAGCTGATGCCCTTGGAGTGCAGGCAAGAGTTCACATTCACACAACAGTTCACGTTCACGTTCAGTTCATGTGTCAACATACTTATCTCTACATTTGACAACCATCCAATAGGCTACTAAGAGGACATTTGTATAACATATTTCATAACGTAAGCTGGACCTTCTATGTGCCCTTTTTCAGGAAGACAGTTAAATTTGGGGTTTCACTTGTTGAACTGTTGTCATCGTTGATTCTCATTGATGCATCAAACTGCTATAAATACTTCTCCTTAAAACATCTTCAGTCTCCTGAGATCTCATTGCTTCGGCTCACAAGATTTCCCTCACACACACCTTTGTTGCACCTTGCCGTTCTGTATAAAAGTTTGGATTGGTCAAACCAAAGGCGGAATGAGGGGTTGTTGTTCCGCCTCTGAGCCGGCAGGGGAGGTCGCAATGCCGCCAATTCGACTTCTGTTTAACAGGAGTGAGCGGGTGAGGCGGCAGGACAGGACAGGGGGTGAGATGTTTTTTGGAGATTTAAAAGCAACTGTTAGCAGCTACCTCAAACCAGAAGAAAAGCAATAGAAAACATCTGCAAATTGAGGCAACGCGAGGTCCGGGAGCTACTTACCCTACGAGTAGAGGACAAGAACAACCGCCACATAAAAGGGATAAGGTAAATGATTGTTATTGCAGTGTTATTCCATTACCATTCCAAACGACACTCTAGATGGAAGAGAACGGTCTTTGTTGCGGCGGTGAGAACATGTCCTTGCTGAAGTTATTTGTTTGGCAATACTCAAACTATGTTACTACTCTATAAAAAGTTAGGACAATTTTAATCTACCTCTTCAGTGAACATGTTTCTTTCTTCTCTCTTATTTCCAAGGTTGTGTTGATCGTTTCTTCATGGAAATTTGGAAACAAATGCTGTGTGTCCAGTGTTGGTCATTGCTATGGGCTGTGAGGAAAATAGAAAGTGAAAGTAGTCTTTGCGACAGCGGCGCCAACAATAATACCAATTGGAAACACTGGGGGGAAAGTTAAATAGTTGTCTGTTTTCACTTTCTGTTTCACAGATGAGCTGTTGATTGTCAGCATCAAATACATCATCTTTCATCTTTGTTTGGTTTTAAAAAATCCACATCACACACACCAAAACCAGCAAACAACACAAGGGTTTATTTCCTTCAGCAAAGAAAAACACACACAGAGCAAACCTCATTGTACTCGGCAGCAGTGTTTACGGGAAATGAGATCTTAAAATTCTCATACCACTAGCTGTAACAGTACTACTGGCACAAGATACAAGCTACCGCTACTCCTACCATTGTGCTAAAGTAAATTATGTGTATATACATCACAATAACAATGATGGGAAATTTGTGTTTTTAATTAGTTCATGTTCAAGTGTTGTTAATGTCAGTCTTAAATTGTTCATATCTGTTTGTTTGTTTCATTGTTTATAGGATTCAAAATTAACACCCGCATGTGAATGGGGCTCATGTTGCAGTATAAATAAGTAACACCTCCTTCACCATGGTTCTGATTGGACCTGCTGCTGTGAGGTTGCTGTTGTCACTGGTTCATCTAAAACTCCTTTGCTCAAGGAGGAGCACACACAACCCAAGCTGGCATGCCAGTTCAATACAATTAGGTTTAGGTCTCATGATTTCACATCAGGAGTGACACATGATGAGGATATAAGCCCCACTAACAATCAGTGCATAATTGAGCTGGATGATTGAGAAGATTTGCCCTTAAGAGAGCTAAAAACAAAACGAGAAATGAGTCAGTGTATGATTTAAATTGCAATCACGTTAATGGCTGCCTTGGCTCTAATCATGATTGCTCTTTCTTCCACATCTAACATGCGTTTTCATGAAACGTAAGTAGCCTTGCTTCTTCGAAGGCGCAATGCGTGATCGAAATGTAAACAAAAGGGTTGAGGCACGTACCGGAAATTCAAAGCACTTTTGGAACCTGCTGCCACTTTTAGATTGAGTGACAGATCTTAATGCTCACGGACTAAGAACAGATGAGAAATAAATGGAAGTACTGTTTTTTGTGCTTTTTGTGCTTACAGGTTGTTTTTTTTATGTCAGGAATGTTTGTAAGCCCACAGAAATACTTATTTGTTCATCTACATCCAACTACAACTACTACATACATACGTGTGTGTGTGTGTGTGTGAGTGTGAGAGAGAGAGAGAGAGAGAGAGAGAGAGAGAGAGAGAGAGAGAGATGTGGTGGTAGTAATGTGGTGGAAACTGACACCTATTATTAACCCATAATGACAGCATAGTTCCATTCTTCAATTAACATATACCATGAGCAGATACAGTCACTTTGAGGCTTGGGTTACACATAGCTTCACTTTATCACACATTTCACATTTCAAATCTTTCAGAGCAATTAACCTCACAATGTGTGTGCCGGCAGCCAGCAGCAGCAGCTAGTTTCCAGACACAGATCAGAGGGCCAAGGCATTGTGTTTTTGGTATGTGTATGGGCCTGTGCAAACAAACCCAGCAAGCACACTGTAATGTATTTGTGAAACAACAGAAAAACGTGGTGACAGAATGATCTATGTGTCATTTTAATGGCCAATCCCATGCACCCACAGTGTTCAAACAGGAAAACAACCTGCTGCAGAAATTGAAACTAGTTATGTGGGGCAAATTTGAAAAAACAACAACAACAACAAAAACCCAAAACATTTCCTCAGTGCATTGCTATGGATGAATTGCACACTTTTGATGTTGTTTGTACAAGAGAACTTTAAAGGAAAACTCAATACCAGAAACTTGAAAGTCACAATTTCATTATAGTTTACTTTATGAAAACTTTGTTGATTCAGATGTTTTGTTAGCTACAAATACAAAGCAGCAATCTGGGATCTGGAGTTATGGCTCTTTGTCTCAGCCTTCCACATATCCTGTTTTAACTGAAAATGTTAAACCATGAGAAAACATAACAGTTATCTCATTTTAAATATAGAGGGCCCTATTTAAATGATCTAAAGCACATGGTCTAAAGTCTATAGCGCAGGTGCATTTAGGGCGTGTCCATCTCCATTTTGCTGCTTATACAGCGCATAATCTGGGCGCAGAGTAGGGCGCAGGGCAATACAATACAACACAAAAGAATAGAAGTATAAATTATCAACATTAAAAAGAAGTAAATGTGTCAAATTATAAACAGTAGAAACAATGTGTACAATATCTTATTTACATGTATGTGCAAATCTGATAAACATAATTAATTATCTTTCTGATTAACAGCAAATGGGATGCAGATGGGTGCAGTGATACATCATTAATGAGGAAAATATTAATTACATTACCTGCAGAGATCCCACAGAAGCAGAAATGATACGTGTCTTTATTTTCATTATATCATTATATCATCGTTAACATTATTATCATTCATTATTTAAATTTCCCAAGACGCCGACAGGACCGGTCAGGATCTAATGTTAATTACTGTTCTGTGTTGTTCTACACAGCTTGTTTGGAGTAAAGCTTAAAGTTTAATTCTGATTCCTCTGGAGAGTTTCTTCTGTCCTGCCAACTTTATAATTTAGTTTTGCTGCTTAAGTGTCTATTACTATATATTACTGCACGTTGAAAATAACTGAAAGCGGCCTCTCCAAGCCTCTCAATCTGTGCATCAATGTGTTACAAGCAGAGCGTACGACCGTTGTGGAGCCGCCTATGTAGGTGCAGTATACCTATAATGTTATGTGATCAATTACCTTGAATCATCCCAATCAAAAGACAGCATGATGGTCTCTGTCTATTCTCTATCCCCAGCACAGTTTTCATTATTCATGCATACTCATAGCAGACTTATACTGGAGACCATAATTTATGAGTGCGGGTCTAACTGATCAATAGCAGGAGTCCCTCTATTACCTCAATGGAGGCTGAGATTTCAAGCCTTTTAATTGAGCAGCAATAGCACAGTTATATTTCTGCTGTGAGTACTCTAATCTAGCTACGGTATACTACTCAACTTTGTTTGTCCATGATCTGACTGTACAATAGTAGGTGTTGCACTGAAAAGATGCATCGTCATACAGCAGTGAAAATGTTGAATATGTGAAAATCACATTTTACATATGACTTGATTTGTTCATGTTCTTTTCCACATTCATTCCGAGCTAACATTACAAGGAGCTGGTGTGTGTTGTTAAATGACAAAAATCTACATTTGTCACATATAAGTATAAAGGTAGTTGCTTTCATTTCAAGCTTGCATGTAAGAAACAACCAAGGCTGTCGTCTTTAATAGGCTCTGCTGAAAGGACAACTGTGTTCTGCTACTGACAGTCGGGATAAAGCACAATAATGAACATTCAAAGTGACAGTGAAGGGGCTGTTTTAGACTCTTCAAACCCTTGATGAGAGATGCTGTTTATCTGTCAAGTGGACCTCAGCATCTGCTCCTGATGAAAGGAGAGATGAGATGAGATGGGAAAGAAAGAAAGGAAGGAGAAAGCGTGCAAAGTGGCAACACCACTAATTCATCTCGACGCGCTGGTTAATTAAATGGAGCGACGCGGTCGCCGTTTGTGAAGTTTTTAGATAAAGAAATTCAAAGGAATGCAGGGAATTGTTTAAACCCTGTTTGCTTCTATGTGCATAGTCAAATAAAATGCATATCAAATGGAAGCAGTGTGTCAATAGGAAGTGGCACAACTGGTCATATTACATAAATACACTCATGAGACTGGTTTCTTTCGTTTCCCTGAGATAGAGGATGTTTGTCCTTTTATTTCCAAGGATGTATATTCAGTTCTTTTGATTATGTTATTCTGGTCCTGCTGGACTTTACTGATGCCTTTCAAGCCAGCATATCAGGCCATGGTGATTTACAGCGCTGGCGTTGCGGCCGTTGCGTTGGACTGCGGTGGGGGTTTTTTTTTATCAACAACAGTGGTCACTCAGCCAACGAACTAAGAAACTAATCAAATATAATTAGTCAGAGTGGCCTTATTCGGTGTGTCAACGAGGTGTGTACATGATGTATTTTATCTGTATCACTTTTAATTTATTTGAAAGGCTTGAAACTTATGATACTTTTGATATTTCGCTAGCTGAACAGTGCCCATGTGCAGAGGATACAAAGCAGTGCAGATTAATTGAGGTCAAAAGGAATAAAGAGCTGGGCATAAAAAAGATAATCATCCGTCTGTTAACACTTTCTTCTCAGTTAGCTGACTGTAGCCATGGCTCATATACTCTGGCCAATTTGAACTCATCAATTTCAATCACACTGGTTTCAGCACAGCTTTTGTTTTTGCCAGAGGTGTTTTGATTAAAATGAGTTCTTTTATTTGGCTGTGATACAAAGATGAATTATTATTATTATTATTAGAAGTGAGGAGAAGTTTAAAGCAATCCAACTCAAATCTGGAGAGCTTTGACAACCCATAATTACAGTAAATCCAACCTGCACAGACATCTCACTCTTTCAGCAAGTCCTCCGAACTTCATGATAAAATACTGTTTGTAATTGCTCTTGCAAAAAATAATAAAAATAATAATAATAATAAACAAATAAATAAATAAAACTTTTACTTTCAGATTTTTAACAAATTATTATTAAATTTATTAAAATTATTAAAATTATTTTAACAAATAATAATAATAATAATAATAATAATAATAATAATAATAATAATAAATCTGATTTTAAAAAAACCCTCTGTCTAATTCCAAAGGGCAATTACAAACAAGGTATTTTGCCATCTAATTTGAATGTCATGTTGGAAAAGAGTCACAGGTGGACATGTCCACATGTCTTCCATGTCATGGAAAATGAACATTCAGAATTTGAACAAAAGACAAATATAATTTTTCTTGTGAATACAGTCTCCATTCTTGCAGACCACTTTTTCATGCTGCGAGTGGCACTTCATTGTCTCCAGTACTTCTGAGAACAGGAGAAAGTGAAAAATCCTGTTAACATCTTACAGTTGTTGAGGGGAAAAAAAGGGAGTTCAGGAGTTATCAAAACCATTGAAGTGTGTCTTTAACCATGGTACCAGGCTGAAATTCCCTTGGTGTAATGCCCGATTACACCAGGTTCTCTCATGTACTGCTGACCCACGTACATGCTCATCTAACCTTTTGGGAAGGCAGATGATAGCACCACAGTGTAACAAACCTCTCATTTTGCCAATTTCAGTCACTGAGATTGCAGCCAACTGCTGCATTCTGCTCAAACTGGATCATTTTAAAACTGTGAAGAAGACACTGGTGTTGTCTTTAATCATCGTCTCAGGGTCGATTGCTTATCTGATGGAGCCTGTGTCAGTGTTGTCATAAGCAGATTGTTTTAAGGTTTTTAAGTCTTTCTACCTGTACTTCAAGCTGTGTCTGAACTGCACTCTCTCTGAAACCTTCCCCTTTTCCATTCCGATGCACTCGAATCTTTTGATTTTCAGCTACATCTATTCAGACTACAGATGATAAGCCCCTTGCATTCAAATCTAGCCATAACTTGATATATCTTGAGACCATAACGTATTCCCCCAGTATTCTCCACCTACAACTTCACCTTTTCGCCACTTTCAGAAGTCATTGCCACCAGGAGAATTACTCCCACCTGAGGATGAACCCACGAAAGAATCAAAAGAAGCCCATTGCTTTTGCATCGATCGCCTCGAGCCGTGTTGGTAACCACTGGATATTACCAAAGTGATATTGGAATCAGAGTTAAGTGCGTTTCGTTGTGGGAGGGTTAAGCTGTGTTTCGTGAAAGCCTTGGGTCTATGTAAAGGGAAGAGGAGAAGAATGGAGGTATGTGTCCAGCACGGGTCTATGTAAAGGGAAGAGGAGAAGAATGGAGGTATGTGTCCAGCACAAGCCTTTAGGGGTTAAAAAATTCCATCAGCTGAGGTTGAGATGCAGGATTTATTCGCCTCAGTGGGCTGGTGTGAGTGTATGACTGGTGATGAGTGTGTGCGTCTGCTTTATGTGTGTGTTTGTCTAGGGAAGAGATGAAGTCTGTTTGCTTGTGTGTGTGTGTGTGTGTGTGTGTGTGTGTGTGTGTGTGTGTGTGTG
>JBBPCS010000283.1:521244-539831 GCA_037974645.1 Hollardia meadi
GTGTGTGTGTGTGTGTGTGTGTGTGTGTGTGTGTGTGTGTGTGTGTGTGTGTGTGTGTGTGTGTGTGTGTTTCTTTCTGCAATGAATACACAGACACTTGAGCATCCCCCTCAGCTCTTCTCACTTTAGTGCATCTCAGACCAGCTAAGCCCCCGGAGCCAAACATCTAACAAGATCTGTCAATATTAGCACAGACGAAACACACTTTCTCCAAACCCACCATTACACATTATAATCCTTCATGTTCAAAAACTTCAAGTTGGAATAAACCACTTAAACTAACATGTACTTCTATTTCCCAATGCAGACTAATCATTGACCTAATCATACCTGTCCGAGGTGTTCTCTTATACAGACAATACTCTCTTAGGCCTCAACACTGCGACATATGTTTCTTTTCATCTGAAACAAGGCTTTTCAGGTATGCTGCCACAGAAGGTTAGTTATTGTAGTTTGGACTGTTGATTTGGCCCACTCACCAACATGGTCAGCAGTTCGAGCCATGGCTGTGGCACAGCTCATTAGGCATTTTGAACCGGAAAAATCTTTTTTATCAAGAACATAGTCCTAACAACCTTCCATTTTATTGTATTCACACTGCAAGAACTGGGAACAATCATAGCTGTAAGGGGACTCTTGAGGGATGTTTTAGTACCTACTTTAGAGTAGATACTCTCCCATCACAAGAGGACCCTTGAGTGATGTAACCGTACGTTGATTGGTTGACCACGTGAGTCAATGCAGCACCATCAACCACCATTTTTTAGAATCTGTGTAAAATGTTAGCCATGTGAACGACAGCTTGTAATGGTAGCCTTAAATAATGGAACAAAACACGGACATACAGTATGTCCATCAAATTGTTGTATGTCACGCAAAAGTGATGTTGCTATACCAAATGCCGACCGACTTCACTTCAGGGTTTCTATTGGTGGTATGAATATAGGAAAAAAAAAAGCTCTTGAAGCTATTTAGTGCTTATGTGAGCTCCCCAGTGGAGAGTTCTCTCAGAGAGTCCCCAGAGCTGTTTGGTCTGAAAACACCTATTGAGGCAATTAAGGTACTTCAAAACCCTTTGCGATTAGAATAAAAAAATCCAACTTTTTCTTTGAGTCATAACTTAAATCTGAATGCGCAGACATGACGCAAATTAGGCTTGGGCCATTTGCCGTCATTTGCGATATTTTACACAATATCGAATATCGCGGGTCTAACAGGAGAGGGGGCACATTTGTCTCTATCTGTCTGTCTTGTCTGAGGGGGAGCCCACAGTGTCAGACATTTAAAACGGCCGATCTAAAACAAGACTCCTACAAGAAGATGTTACTCATTCGTTAAGAAATGTTGGATTGAAAACCCTTCAAAAGAGCCCAGGTGGCTCCCGTCATGGCTGCACTCATACAAAACAGATGGTCTGGGTATTGCTTTAAATCATACAAATTTAAGCTGTCAGTGCACAGCATGTGAGACTTTGTAAAACCTACACTTTCAAAGTGACTAATAGCTGAAATTTAAAGATATAATTGGACTAAAGAATAAAGGAAAGTCCATATCTAGAAGAGTGATAGCTGTGCTTGAGCATGTGTACCCTTTTATAAAACACAATGAACCCTGAAATTCCTCGAAGTCATAGCACTTCAATAAAGGGACTAAATGCAGGCTAACAAATGGTGTGCATTATAAACAGGTATACATATGGACAGAATAATTTTATATTTCATAACTGCACTTCCTTCTACAAACAGAGATGAAGTTGAACGTGAACCCTCTGGAATAAGTGCTTATGAAGTAGACTTTACAATAAAAAGGTAGCTATCCTGTTACAGGCCAGAACCGTATACTCCGGGATGACATTTACTGTCTCTGCCCGTCGGTCAGAGCATTATCCAATCAGACAGTGACATATGGTGAGAAATAAGGCCTTTGTCTTGAGAGATCAAAAGATAAGAATCGTATTTCCATTAAATCAATGAGCTGTGTGCTTTACAGCGATGAATAATGCATTACCCCTTCAAACCTGCTTCCCTCGTTCCCTCTCTCCCTCGCCCTCTCGCTCGCCGTTTGCAATGCTCGCCGCCGTACAGTGTCTCAAGTGTTTTCATACCTGTGCACTTCATAATAAAGTGAAGATCTTAATCCCTCTCCGCGAGTGCTTCATTTTCACTTAACGATCCTCCCAGGTTGACTGATGAGGACGGCAAGGATGCGCACCAGAGATGTCGAGCAGACCTTTTGCTGTGGAGTGATATGCCCTTTGAAATGATACACAGCGTGGGAACAAATGCTAAACAACTCCTTACTATTTACATTCTCTAAAATGTCTCTTGGATATTGTAAACAACAAAAGACAGCTTTGCATGCTGTATGCTGGCACTGCCAAAACTGCCTCTCTGCTTGTGCCACACTGCATTATCCCACCTCTTGTACCTCTCCTTCTCTTGTCTGTCTCCTCTTCAACACTTCTCCCAGATCCATTAGCTCCATTAAGTCCCATTCACTATCTTCCCTGCTGTGAACTTAAACCAAGCCGACATCCTTTGCGCTGGTTCACTCTGACAAGGCTGCTGGAGACACAATAGGCCTGGTCCCACTTCCTTAATAACTCTCTGTATAGAAGTCTACAGGCGTCTGTAAAGCCCTATTGATCCCCTGTAGAGAGGCAAGGCTAGCAGTGCACTGTGGTGTGCAGCGTTGACCTTGTCTGCCTCCATGTAATTAATTAAAACTTCACAGCAGGACTGACAGCTGATGGATCGGCCTCTTGTTGATTGTTACCGTTGCAGTAATCACACACACACACACACATGCGCGCTCAGGCACGCTGAGGTGTGTCCACTCACACTATGTTGAAGAACAGGGAGCACTGAGGGGCAAAAAGAGATTGCTGTTGTCTGTTAATGGTGACAGCAGCAGTGCTGAATGGTTTGCATTATATGCAAGTAGTGATTGTGCGTTTAACTAAACAAAGCTGATGCTTAATGCCATCCCTACCACAGAGTTGTTTTTAACTATAGTCACCAAATGTGCATGTTTTTGTGTTCACTTCCTTATCCTTCCCACACATAACAGCCCCCTGTTTACCTGTGTCTTTGTACTCTATCCCTGACCTTCTCTTCATCCCACTCAGCCAACCAAAACTACAGTGTGTCAATGTTTCATCATTTTCTGTTCACTCTTTCAAAGTAACTTTTTTGTTTCTCCTTCTCCCTCTGTCACTCCCCTCTCTGAGCCACACTGAGGCCATTTGCATAAGCACCGATCTGATACCAGCCTACAGAAAATTTACAAGCGACACATTTAACATTAGTCTTCAGCAAGCCGGAGTGACTGCAGCTAGCTACTTGTGCGTGCGGAAATAATGATTTTCAATATCCATCTTTATCAGATGCACCAAGCGAGAGGACTTGAGCTTCCTTCAGTCGTAATTTCTCATGCAGTGTTTTCTTGATAAGGAGAGAGGGTATCAAGATTCAAAAGAAAAATGTCTGGCAGTAAACAGAATGACTTGGAATCCAGCAGCCGTCTCTTGGCTTTATTCTTAATCAAAGTTTATTCACTGCCACCAGCCTATACTAATTAGACGTGAACAGAGAGAATATGAGGAAGACTGCTGCCACTCTATACAGATTTATTGACTATTAATGCTATGAACAGAGAGACTATGATGACTACAGGAGTGAGCCATCTTTGATTGTCTAACATAACATAACCCTCATCCTTCTGTTTGTCAAGCAGTTGTTTGATTGGTCGGCCCACCGCTTTGGTCCGGTCAAAATATCTCAACAACTACTAGGTGCTTTGTCATGAAATGTGGTGCAGAGATTAATTGACCCCAGAGGGAGAATCCTACTGACTTTAGAGATCCCTCAGCTCTTTCTCTGCCACTAACATGAGGTTGACATTTGTGGTTTCGAGTGAAATGTCTCCACAACTATTACATTTTGGTTACTATTTACAAGTATTTTGGTGATTCCCTGACTTTTTAGACTTTTTAGAATTTTAATTTGTCCGATACTTCATTTTATGACCCAAATGTTATGTCCCATCAGCCACCCATCAAGGCTTTAATGTACCTGCAATGTAAAGCCATCCGCATCAGTTTCAGATGACTTGAACACATAATGTAGGGTGACGTACTTTCCAAAGTGAGAAAGTGCCAAGGGGGTGGGGGTCAGGGTTGAGTGGAGGGTCAAACATACAACTTTCACCCAGGAGACTGGAGTTTGCGTCCCGTTTGAAACCAAGCGTCACCAGTCATTTCCTAAACCTAACCAAGTAGGTTTTTGTGCCTAAACTTGACCAAACATCACTGATTTTTTTTCTAAACCTAACTACGCAGTTTTTGTGCCTAAAATTAGCCAGATGTCACTGATGTTTTGTGCCTAAACGTAACCAAAGTAGCGTAGACCTTTTGCATCAGGATAAGACGCACGGGGCACGAGCCTTTGAGCGTCGGCAAGAGACGCTAAAGAGAAGGCTTAGCACTTCAGCCAAAGGGCCTGGCTTAGCGTGTCAGACAGTGAAGCCAAAGGGTACCTTGCGCATCTGGATAAGATGCAAATGGCACATGACAAAACGTCTGTATGTGACGATCTGGGATGAGAACGAGTTGGGTCATAATGAGAAAAGCCATAAAACCTAAACCTCTGGCACTCAAGGTGCCAATCCACTACTCCATTTTCCACTCCCTTTGTTGTTGCTGTGCAACATGAATGTCATACTGCTTGCAGTGGCACTGAATGTTGGCATGGGACGTAAATCAAGAATTGTCCATTATGAACGTAATTCAGGTGGAGACTAAATATGTTTACATGTACAAGGAGAAACCAAGTGGGAAAAACCCGGTCAAGGCAGGAAATCAAAGACCAAGTTTACTTCTATAGTGCAATAATCTAATGACTTTAAAACCCCAATTTAAATTCAGTTGGTACTATACTGTATATTTGAAACCAAGACTAGCACATTTTTGATACATTAAAAGGTCAACTGAAATAAGATGCCCATTTAGTGATATATGACACTGCAACTTGAAGAGATTCTTGTTGGTGTGAGCATTTAGGCTGGCAGGTTTTGTCATTAGAGAACATATGCTTTTTCCCTGAGTATCCGCATACATATTACTCGACTGGGAAACATTTCAACATATTTATTTTAGTGAACATTTCAACATTTTTTTTTAGGTTTAGATGACATTTTTGGAGGAGGACTCACTGTACAACCAGATAGCAAATCTTTCCTTTCATCCCACCACAGTGCTGCAATAGCGATACTTTCCCTGCCCTGGCTGCTCAGGTATACTCTTTTAAAGTGACTCGCCTTGAAAACTGGTCAAGTGTATACATGAGCAATAAATCAGGTTTTGTCAGCAGAAAAATGTAGCTGTTAACCTGGCTTCTTATGAGGAAACAAAGTTTCTCATTCATATTACATCTAAGAAATCACTTTCCTGTAGATATCAGACAATAATCAGGATATCTATATGCACTGAATCAGCACATGAAGTAGGCTCTGCAACTGAGAGACTTTTCAATAAAGCCACGACAGCTCCGGAAAATTCAATGCTAAATTCTGGTTTCTTACAAATCCTTAAACAGATAAAATATGCAGGGAAACAATTGAATTCCAATCATCTTAGCATGCCTCCGTCTCCAGAAGATATCCAAGTCTCAACTGTACAAACGATCTCCACTTTTTTAGTTGAAGAAATCTTGAAGAGAGGATTATACAGGAACGGCAGTAAAACCGCAACAATACCTCGGTGTCTCCCTCTCCGTCTTAGGGGAGCAGAGTTGAGCTAATTAGCCATAATATCAGCAAGCAAACTCTCCTCGCTTCGTTGACACACACAACGGTCTTTAATTGACTGCCAGGAGTTTTGAGGCTTTAATACAGTGAAGAGGCAAGCTGTACCTTGGTGATTATGAGGTTTGGGGATATACTGCATTACATACTGCACATTCTTGCAGAACCAATCCAATGTCACAAACTCTGAATGCAACACTGCTTGAATAAACAAAGATGTGCTCAAACATTAAAAAAAAAAAAAAGCCCAAAGGAAAGTGAAAACATTCAACACAGCAGTTTGAAGCGAAAAGGCATTTGTGTTTTGGCTTCTGCTCTGAATACCAAAAAAAAAAAAAAAAAAAAAGCCTTCTGCTTACTTGTAAGCTATATCACTACTGTGGTTGTTTGCACATCCATTAGACCATGAATACTTCAATTATCACAGCGGCAAGAATATCAGGTTATATTTGTAGTCATCCAGCTAAGATGGAGTACTTAGCAGATATTATATGGCTAGCCTCGAGATGTGGGCCTCATAGCCACACACACACACACACACACACACACACACACACTGGAGATCGATCATAACTTACTATGCCAACCACATAACAAAACAATTTCAGAATTGAATGAGGCTGGGGTGAGGGATGAGTAGAGTTAGAGTAGGGAAAAAAAGCAAGGATATTGACCATAAACATCTATTTTCTGATGGGGGTTTGGGGTGGGGCAGATGGCCTCTTGAGTCATTTGAACGAATCATCCATTTTTAAAAGGAATTTGATAGAAACCAGTCCCCCCCGTCAGAATCTTTCAAGCTTTTCCCCTGACTCTGACAATGAAGGGGACCTCCCTCTCTTACTGTCAATCATCCCCAAGCAGTGCCGCGCATGTGTCACTTTGAGCCTGCAGGTGCAGCAAGTGCATGTACAGTATACCCGCACGAAAATTGACTGTTATATTTGTTTAAGTGTATGTGCAGTCTTTGCTGGATTAAATCTTTCATTTTCTCAGAGACCGAGAAAGAGACAGAAAAAGAGCGAGTAGGAGGAATATGGTGGGGGCCTCACCTAACCTCTGGGGAAAGGCCAGTGCATTAGACAGAGAACAGATCAGTTCCAGCTAAGATGAATATGAGCACATAGATTGGTCTACTGTCTAGGGAGACTCAGAAATGCAGTTTTGTGTACGCCGAAGCTGCGAGACTCGGAGGCAGCGAGTGAGGAGGGCAGGGAAGGAGGCAATCACTGCATAACCAAACAGACCCTGAGCGGAGCACATCAGAGCCAGGGGCCAAGCAGAGACAGATACAGATTGCTTATTGAGCTGTTTTTAGAGTGACGGTATTAACAGCATATGGCTGAGAAGAAGTGTTTTACTCAAAATAGCTCTGTGGCTTCGACAGTCTCTGGAATCTGCGGATGGTATGCCATGGGTAAATGGAGAGTGTACATGAATACAATTAACTGCAGTTATACAATGGCAGTGACATAAGTGCATATCTCTTGTTGATTGGTTTGGTGATGATCTTTTATTTTCTCCTCCATCGTCTCTGTTGCATCGTCATTAGTGTGGCAGACGAGGTGTTATGTGTGTTTATCCATGTCATCGATGTTACGTTATTACCATCACTTATTCTTTTTACATTTAATGCACGACTAAATTTCAAAATAGGTGCATCAACAGAATTTGTATCTATTCCGATAAAAATTTAAAGCTGCATTAATTAATATTCCAATAATAACAGTGGATCAAAGACTTTGTATAAAGTGAAAGAGGTTGCTTGCAGTGATGAACCTGCTGATAATTATTACTCAACTTTGCTGTTCTTCTGGGCTCCAGGGAACATTTTAGCCTCTTTCAGTTCATTGTTTTGGTTTCACACCCTGCAACTTTTTAATGCCCTGGTTCAGTCTCACTGCTGCCATCAACCTATTTCCATTCCCCCAAACTCTGATAAACACACTACAGCAAACAGACCAAGTTAGCAAGTAGCTGGTGAAAATAGCGGAGCGTTTAGCAGCTAAAAACAGATATTTCCCTCAAGAGTTGGTGTAGATCAATTAAGACAGTGAAAAGAGAGTGGAAATTGCACTTGCATTCACCAGAGGGCTAGAAACATGACGCAAATGAATGATAATCTCGCTGCATGTCTGCTGTTTGTGTAATTAATGTTTGCTAACACATTTACCATATTAACTTTGTAATTTGCTATATGAACTTGAAACTGCACCAAAGAGTGTGGCTGCTGTGAGAGGTACACAATAGTGATATGCAATTGTTGGTACATTGCCGCATAGCTGTCATGTGTGATGTGGCTTGTTGCGATCTTAACAAAGTGGAAAGACAGGAACAAATGACATCAATTCTGCTTTCTTCCTGCTTTTTTAAATAACAGACATAATGGTCCAAAAGTATCAGGCTTTACATCGTAACTCGTTGTTTGCACTTGCTTTATTCACGAGCTTGCTCTGTTTTATGCTTGCTCATATACCATAGTGTTAAGTATGTGTTCTCCATTGCTTTAAATGACACCCCAGCTTTCTTTATGGTTTGTTTTTTCAAATGTGTTTCAGCATCGTGCCAAGATGCAAGAGTTGAAAATGATCTCGCTGACAGTTACTGATATATTTACAGAAATGGAGATGGATTCTCTCCGTGAAAATAAACCAATTACCTCAAGTAGCATCAGCTCCATCTTCTCTTCTCCCTCCTCCTCCTCTTCCATTTCTTATCAGCACCATTCACTGCTGTCAGGTCCAGATCTCAGATCTCCATCTTTCCACCCCTGTTCCTTCACCTCCTCTCATCTCACTTTAACACCTCAACCTCCTGAGGGCCCTCTTCCTCCATCCATACCGCCATTCCCTCACACTGTCTCGCTCGCCCTGCCCTAATCTACTGTCCACTGCTTCCTTTGAGCCCCATCTTTCCCTCTTTCCTTCCTACCACCCCTTGCCTTTTCTCCCCACCAGTTCCTCCACTATCCCTCCATCCATCACACTGAGTAATGGCCATCAGGGCAGGGAGTCACCCTGCAGCTGTCTGGGACAGACACTGATCACACACACAGTCACTTTGGGCTGAGGAGAAAGCCATCCATTTTGTACATGGTCTCATCCGGCTCACAGCCCACTGTACTTTCTGGGCTGAAGCAATTACAGGAGCCCAAATTGTACAAATGAAGCCGATCACATTTGCTGGTGTTAAAGGGTGAATATAGTGTGCTTTTAATACACAACTGTATCTGCACTGTTTGTATATGTCATTTTACAGCCCTATGAGATGGCAGAATCAAGTAGGAGTGGGACAGTTATTCACTCAAATTGTATTTGCTGCATATTGATCAGTTTTCTTCTCTGCCTTGATTAGTGCAACAATGAGAGGGACCGACTCTAGTGTCCACATTTGTATTGTTTGTTCATTGACCTATTCGGTTATCTTTTACAGTTTCATACTATTTATGACCCTGGGGTGGCAGTAAGCCGGTAAATTAACATCACAGAAATTAACAAGGTTCTTTACTTTCTGTAGTCATCACCAAGAGTGCTTTTAAGCAAGCCTGGACTAATTTCCCTGAGTAGTGATTGTGTGCTTAAATCCAAACAACATAGAGTCTTGTTGACATGTTGAAAGGAACTATACCTTCCATTTACTAGTTTGTCATTGGACCACAACTCAATTCTATTGCGGTCTCTGATGTGCAGTTTTTAAGCAGCGGCTGAGTACAGGCCTGTCGAAGGGCACTGTAATAGGCTTGAGGTATATCCTTTGGGTACTAACCCCCTTAATGATATCTTAATTGCCTTTTTGTTCTTATTATGAAATTTTAATGGCCTGCTGAGCTTTTACCTACAGACCAGGCCTTTGTCTGTTAGCCCCTCACATCACGACCGGTTATGATATCATTTGTCAAAAATTATGCCCCATTTGTCATTTTGGAGCCATTAAATTATAAATGCGGCAGCATTGAAAGGAGAATGACCACTGATGTTGTTCTTGCTGATGAGATGACAACCAGGAATGAAGCCAAATGCATTAATCCTGAATCTTGATGCGTGGAATGTATATGTCTTATGCTAACATCCATTTGCACAGTGTAGATTAATCACAAAGTAGGCTAGTACTACACTAATGACTGTTTAAAGGACCAGTTTGACATTTGGGGAAGTACACTGATTCAAGTTCTTGCCGACAATTAGATGAGAGGTTTGATACCATTCTTGTATGTTGATTAAATAAGCCACAGCCAACAGCCGGTTATCTTAGATTAGCAGAAAGACTGGAAACTGCTAGCCTGGCTCTGTCCAAAGACAAAACAATGTGCCAACTAGCATCTGTAAAGCTCAGTAAAGGCAGACATCTTGGCTTGTCATAGCAGCAAAAGCACAGTATATTAAGAACCAGGGTTGCCAACTTTGGGTACTTGGCTGGAGTAAGATTTTGATGGCATGGGCTTACTCACGCACATGCACAAGCACTTAATCAAGTGCACATATTTGAACCCAAAATTACAGTATCAAAATTAACAATAAGAAACCAAACACACGAATGTAACCCACTCCAGACTCTGGCGGGGCAAGAACCACACAGCCACATAGCCTAATGTTACCGAATCAAGCCACATAATCAACTCAAACACGACAACAAACAACAAGTGTGCAAGGAATGTGACCTGCCGTTATTACAATAAACAACCTGACACGGTATCTACAACAAAAGCAGCAAGTATAACAGATGAATATGAAACAACTTACCAATGGATGATATGTCCAAAATCCACAATGTCCAATATCCAAAAACTCCAACATGTTTGAATAAGTTTGTCTTCATTTATCTCATTCATTCATATTGACCATAGCTACCTGCATGGATTTAGCTGCATACCCCTCGGCTAGTAGTGGAGCTAGCAGCAGAGCACTTGGCAGACTTGGAGGTTGAGTTGTTACGAATGAGAAGTGAAAGCGGAACACATTAGGCCACAGGATTCTTCCTCTGCTCTTGCTCCTTATGCTTTCCTGCTCCCAACTTGTACCTTTTCCTCCAGTTTAGCCAACACAAAGACAGACTGAAACCGCCTGCGGGACGCATCACTGGTGACTGGATTGCTTGAATGCCTCGGCTCTGAGCTTCAGCAGCTGTCCTATTAACACAAAGATAAGAATTGAGCACCAATCAGTGTGTAATGTAGGAGCCGTCATAGAATCTGGGGTTACCCAGTGTAACTTTCACTCAATGTTCGCTGCCTTGTCCATGATCATAATATATCCGCCTGTTCATCTGCTGATGTTTTGGCGTGAGAATTTTTTGGGCAGCGTGAGAGCATGAGACTGAAGGTGAAAGCGAGCGTCACACGCCAGAAGGCAACCCGGTAATAACAATAGAACAACTTTAGTCCATTTAGGTGAGCTAGTTTCAGGTCTTGGTACTTTGTTTATGCTAATTAAGCTAGGTTAACCTGGCTGTAGCTGAATTTTTAGACAACAGATATGAGAGCTGTATCAGTCTTCTCCTATAACTCATTAGTTAATAAACTTATTTCCAACTACCACATGTGTTTTCACATATTTTGGTTGATTTGATGCCCTCAGGAGTCCTACACCTTTATTATTTTTATGGGCCATTTTGACACGTCACCATAGGAAAATAACAGGTGTAAATAATAAAATTAGCAGTTTTCACAATGCTGGCTCCCTGTCACCCTGTCATCAAGCCATATTGTTATTAGTAACAGCTTTGCCAGGAGCGTCGCTCCTGGATGTGTTACAGGTGTTGACTTTCACAGAATATGATTCCACCTCCAACGCCCCACTTTTTCCCGAGGTAGTCATTGATGAAACGAAAATGAAAATCTGTATAAAACAGTATACTTCAAAGAAGGAGTTCCTTCAACAGAAACCTGTTGGTCAAGTTAAATTTATTGAACAGCCATCCATCCAATCGCAGCCATGTGGCCGACCCACCAGGCCAAGGATGAGTAAAAGAGGGATGAAACAGCTTTTTATATAGTTGTAGTCTAAAGTAGAATGTAGTTGTAGTAATGTAGAATTTTCTTTTGTAACTTTGTGCTGTTATGTGATGTTCCGAGTAATGCATATGGCGGAGTTGGACAACAAAGCTCAGTGACGTTTTTAATACACGGGCCTATATGAAGATATGTGAGTGAGGATTTTTGTTTGTTTCTTTAAGTAATGTGATCACTGTTATGCTCTGTCTAACTTCTAAAGGGTACTGAAGAAGTCCACTCACCTGTAAACTGTGAACGTAGCCTATATTTTATACAGGCCTAGTCTTGTAGGTGATATTTTACTGTTAGAAATAGTTATGATTTCCTGTTATCTTTATTGTATCATGGGTGAAGTATGAAAAAAAAACTTAATAAAAGTTTTATTCTTCATATGTTTTTATGAAATGCATGTTTTATAACAGACACTAAAAAAATCTCAAGTCTTAATACTATTGAATGCTGGTGAATATAGTAGGCTTGGGGTGAAGGGCATGGCATATATAGCTACAGTATATATATAGTACTATACATATATTAATTATATTTATACATTTTGGATAGATAAAATGTATATTTTATGCATATTTTAAATTGAACTTGAATTGTTTTACTTTTAACATGCCATGCTGACTCGTCTATGTACAGTGATGGTAAACGTGTTCAGAAGCAGTATAGTACATGAGTGGAAAGACTTATTCAGTTCAATCAACTAAAGCTTTGTATCCCCGAGGGCAATGCCTGGAAGCATTGAAAAAAAGCAAGCAAAAAATACTGAAGAAAGTTCAACGATTGAATATGCTGTGTTGTTTTTCTTTTTCGGGTATTTCTACTTATGAACTAAGTTCCAGTGCGGCGTCTTCATCTCTAGGAATTACAAAAAAATAAAATAAAAAAAATCTGGCAGACGCGAGGGGGCGACGTTGGTCTCTGTAACACCCTGACAAAGACAGAGAGAGAGAGAGAGAGAGAGAGAGAGAGAGAGAGAGAGAGAGAGAGAGAGAGAGAGAGAGCTGCTGTGCGCTCTGCTCTGCTCTGAGATCCGACTCCAGTGTCAGCTCGATTCAGTTACACAGCTCCGGCTCAGACATGGGTGGAAATTCATCTAACGTCTCCTCTTTGTTTCTCCTGACTTGTATGGTGAGATGCAGAATCGCGAATCACTCGCTGTTTAATCCACTGCACAATGGGCACGTCGCTTTGCATTACGGCCGATATTGTTGCGCTCGGTCTATTACAGTTGGAATTAGAGACTTATGTTAATTAGCTTCAATTACGCTCTTTTTCATCTTTTTGTCATCATCCTCCGAGTGGTGTGCAAGTAGTTGGACCCCCACTATTTGTGTCTCCCTCACAACTAGGCCCATTTCCCCCTAATTTGCATATTTAATTTATTCTTTATGAATTAAATTAGCACATGATGCAACTGCATTCCATTTAAGGCCAGCATGTGAGGGGGTTAATGATAAGAATGGGAAGATAGAGGAACTAATAGGCTCCACGCTATTAGCAACACGGTAGGACTAAAGTATGACGCTTCATTACACTGAAATAAAGTAGCTCATGTGTGATGGAGCCTGGTATCATACTGATACTCACTACCTAACACTGGAGATATAACTTCATTTAAAATGTTTTATTCCCCCCTTCATTTTGTGCCTATCTGTGTTCATCTCAGACAGAGGGGGAGAGAGAGGATGACCATGGCACTGTGGGGTATTGCGTCACGAGCTGTCTATGCTTGCGCAGGCTCTTTACGATGATCTTTGACTGTGTGCATACTTGCTACGTTCTGACTCATGCATTGGTATCACAGCGGAGCTTTATTAGCAAACTGCTGAAATAATTGCGTCAAGGGCGATCATGAGGGTCATGATTCTTTATTTAGCAAATTGAGAGCCATTTGTGACACTGGGGAAAAAAATGTGCTTCACCCAATCATGATCATAACAAATAAAGGCAGTTTTTTTGCAACATGATCTCTCTGAAATACCAGTCTTCCCATGGCAGCTGTAATATTATCTACACACAGCCCCGCCGCGTTGCAAACTGTCACCCACTATTATTCGACTTTCTTAATTCACTGGATGTGTAAAACATTTAATTTCCCTGCTACAACTGAGGCCGGGCCTTGAGGAGAGAGGGGAGAAGAGGAGAGGAGAGGAGCGCAGCGGCACTTAACTGGTTTTGTTATGAGGGCCCGATGTGTGCTCTGGCTGGCGTTGCAGAGCCCCAATCAGGTGCCATTACACCCGGTGTTTGAGAATGCCATTGGCTGGTGGGGAAGGGAGCTGTGCGCAAAACCAACCCCGCTACTCACACTCGCTTTACAGAAGCCGAGCTGAGAACATCATCCGCTTTGAGCGCTTAGGCGCAGTGATTACATCCACACAGAGAGAGATAGAGAGAAAGTCCTGTTATTCGCCAGCCTTTATTTAGAAGTTGCGTTTGTTATAGGTTTCGGCGGTGCATAAATAGGAGGGTTCCTTTTGCTTTTTGCTTTATTTTCCTGGCCGGATGGGATTTCCCATTTTGTTGTGTGACTTTATGTGAAGAAGGGGCAGTCTGTTCTGTGCACAGGGAGTGTTGGCTATGCGTCCTGGCTCCAGTCTGCAATGTTTGCGCTGACGCCAAAACTCACAGACCGGTGCAGAATTGATTAAAACGGAGACGCTCGGATCAGATGGCTGTGCTTCTCACAGCTGAAACGACACAATGTTCCACTGACTCGAGGCAGAGGAGAGGAATTTCAGAACCGGACAGCCTTGTTGCTGTTTATTTCACTGCCTTTTTACGGACAGAGGAAATGGGAAATGCTCATTTCTTGTAAGAAAAGGGAATAACACTTTTTTTTGTTCCGTCTTGAAGTGCAATTTGTGAGAGGGAGAGGAGATGATTTGGTTTATATTCCTGCTCTCCATCCTGGATGGAGCTGCCTCTCAGCTACACTACTCCGTGCCAGAGGAGCAGGAACCTGGCTCTGTGGTTGGGAATATTGCAGAGGATTTGGGGCTGGACATTACCAAACTTTCCGCTCGCCGATTTCAGACGGTGCCTAGTTCACGAACACCATATCTGGAAGTGAACTTGGAGAACGGTGCGCTCGTGGTGAAGGAGAAAATTGACCGGGAAGAAATCTGTAAGCAGACCATCCCGTGCCTACTGCACCTGGAGGTGTTTCTGGAGAACCCGCTGGAGCTCTTTCGTGTGGAGATTGAGGTGATGGATATCAACGACAATCCACCCAGCTTCCCCGAGACAGACATTTCCGTGGAGATATCGGAGAGCGCCATCCCCGGGACCCGTTTCCCGGTGGAGAATGCCTTCGACCCTGACGTGGGCACGAACGCGCTCAGCACATACGCCATAACGAATAATAACTATTTTTACCTTGACGTGCAGACACAGAGCGACGGGAACAAGTTCGCAGAGCTGGTGCTGGAGAAGTCGCTGGACAGGGAGCAGCAGGCGGTGCACCGCTATGTGCTGACGGCTGTGGATGGGGGCATCCCGCAGCGGACCGGCACGGCTCTCCTGGTCGTTAAAGTTCTGGACTCTAATGATAACGCACCCACCTTTGACCAGACTGTGTACTCTGTTAACCTGCGGGAAAACTCTCCCGTGGGCACTCTGGTCATTCAACTCAACGCCACGGATGTTGACGAGGGACAGAACGGGGAAATAGTTTATTCTTTCAGCAGTCACAACGCCCCACGGATAAAGGACTTATTCAATATTGATGCCAGAACAGGTAGGATAGAGGTGGCGGGTGAGGTGGACTATGAAGAGAGTAACACGCACCAGATTTACGTCCAGGCTAAAGATCTGGGGGCTAATGCGGTCCCCGCGCACTGCAAAGTGCTGGTCAAACTCGTGGACGTGAACGACAACACACCAGAGATCGGTTTCAGCACTGTGACCGAGTCCGTGAGCGAGCAGGACGCCCCGGGCACTGTGATCGCACTTTTTAGCGTCTCGGATCGGGACTCTGGTGAGAATGGACATATGAGCTGCGAGATATTAGGAGACGTTCCGTTCAAGCTGAAATCGTCTTTTAAGAACTACTACACCATCGTCACAGACGGACCGCTGGACAGAGAGAACACAGATTCCTACACCATCACTGTGGTGGCCAAAGATAAGGGTCAGCCTTCGCTCGCCACCAGCAAGTCCATTAAAGTGCACGTCTCCGATGAGAATGACAACGCGCCCCGTTTTACGCAGGCGGTGTATGATGTGTATGTGACTGAGAATAATGTGCCCGGTGCTTTCATTCACGCCGTGAGCGCTTTGGACCCTGATATAGGACAGAACGCTCTCATTACTTACTCCATATTGGAGTGTGATATACAGGGCATGTCTGTGGACACGTATGTGTCCATAAACCAGGACACCGGTTACCTTTACGCGCTGCGCTCTTTTGACTACGAGCAGCTGAAGGAGTTCAGCTTCATGGTCCAGGCTAAAGACTCTGGTGCTGCTGAGCTCTTCTCCAATACCACTGTAAATGTGATCATAGTTGACCAAAACGACAACGCTCCCACTGTAATAGCCCCCATCGGTAAAAATGGCACAGCCAAAGAGCACCTGCCGCGCTCTGCGGAGCCCGGCTACCTGGTGACGCGCATTATGGCCATGGATGCGGATGATGGCGAGAACGCACGGCTGTCCTACAGCATCCTGCGGGGCAACGAGATGGGGATGTTCCGCATGGACTGGAGGACAGGGGAGCTGAGGACAGCCCGCAGGATCTCTCCTAAGCGGGACCCGCAGGGGTACTACGACCTGCTGATCGAAGTGCGGGACCACGGGCAGCCCCCTCTTTCCTCCTCCGCGAGTGTGAGCGTAATATTAGTGGACAGCGTGGTGGAGGGCCGCAGCGGGGATCGCGGCTCGGCCTCCAAGGCAAAGGAGACCTCCCTTGACCTCACTCTCATTCTCATCATCGCCTTGGGCTCTGTGTCCTTCATCTTCCTGCTGGCTATGATCGTGCTGGCCGTGCGCTGCCAAAAGGACAAGAAGCTCAACCTGTACACGTGCCTGCTGGCCGGCGACTGCTGCCTCTGCTGCGGCTCGTGTTGTAGCAGGCAGGCTCGCGGCCGGAAACAGAAGAAGCTGAGTAAATCCGACATCATGTTAGTTCAGAGCACCAACGTGACGTCAGGGGTCGGGCCCGTGGGGCAGGTGCCCGTAGAGGAGTCTGGTGTGGGCGGTGTGGGAGGGGGCTTCGGCTCCCACCACCACCAGAACCAGAACTCCTACTGCTACCAGGTGTGCCTGACACCGGAGTCCGCCAAAACGGATCTGATGTTCCTCAAACCGTGCAGCCCATCCCGCAGCAATGACACGGATCACACCAACCCCTGCGGCGCCATAGTCACGGGTTACAGTGACCAACAACCGGACATCATATCCAATGGCAGTATTCTCTCTAATGAGGTAAGAGAAACCTGGATCAGCTTTTGTCGCCCACGGCTCCACTGATGTATAAAAAAAGTGCACAAAACCGTGATTTAAAGGGTTAACCTCATTTTAAAGATCCCCCAGAAATCAACAGCTGTGTCTGCTTCATGTCAAAGTACATTATCCATTCAGGTCACGCGCAGTAAAAGTCTCCGAGAGGATGGAAGGGGTATCTGCGATTGACTTGGCTGTTCTGCTCCGTGGCCTTTAATCATTGTCATGTGTAATGGTGATTGGACATGTCAATTGTTAAATCTCATGTGGCCTTTTAGTTTTATTCGCAATTCGACCGCTGTCAGATCAACCTTTATGTCGTGCGCATGTTGGCTGAGTGTGGCAGAGATTTTGACTTCAGGCAAATGCTTTTAATCTTCCAAAATGTCCACAGAGCTTTTTTATTTCTTTGTATTTTATGTGTTTATCCTGCGTTTGATGGCATTTAATTTGACCCATATATATTAATGTGTGCATGCATTTTTTTTTGTTAAGAGGTGAACTCAAAATCATCAGATTTTAAAATATTTGGGTATTACCCGTATGGTAATGTGCGGCCTCTCTCATAGTGAGTCTCAATAATGTAGAATTTTGATAGGAACAGTGAAGGGGAAAGTCATAATAAATACATAAATTGATCAGAGCAAGGTAGTTTGGTTACAGGAACAGGAGTCATTAACTAGCCCTTAAGCGCAGAAAACGTTAGTTGATGTATCCTTATTAAGTTATAAAATATAACTAGAAGAAGGGAGGAGACGAGTGGCTTGACGGCCCAGTTTTGCGTTCTGCGCGGGGAGCTGTGGAGTTGGGGCTTTCTGTTGATTGCGGTGTGGCTGGAGCGGAGCCAGACAGTCACAGCCTTGCCTTTGCTGCGCGTTAAGTATTCCGTGCACGAGCCAGCACGGCAGCACCGTGAACAAAGGTTGTTCAGTTTCAGCGTCGGGCGGCTCAATCATTTACGCATTCAATCGCCTCCCTAACCCTGTGCTCCCGTCTCCTGTCGCCCACTCACTCAGCAAGTGGATGCGCGCACCGTCGGCACACAGCTTCTTCTGACACAATTACACGTTGACAACCAATGTATGCATACGTGGGTCAGCCATGTTCCTCTTATCTAGCATGGACCTCCTTCTTGTGTATGTATTGGTGTGTGTATTTGGCATCAAAAGTGATCAAATGTGTGTTTCTTTGGGTTTTCTAGACAAAACACCAGCGAGCAGAACTCAGCTATCTGGTGGACAGACCCAGACGTGTCAACAGGTAGTGAAGCGCGCGCGCGCACACACACACACACACACACACACACACACACACACACACACACACACACACACACACACAC
>JBBPCS010000283.1:546684-560554 GCA_037974645.1 Hollardia meadi
GCTGTTCGTGTTGAGGTTTCTCTCTAGTCTCTGCTGATGTCTCTTCTTTGTCTTCTTGATGCCAGCTTCCAGTCTTGCTCTGGCAGTGTTGTATGCTTCCTTGTCACCTGACTGAAAGGCAGCTATGTCTCTCCATAGAGCCCTCACCTCACCATTCATCCAGATTTTGTGGTTGGGAAAGTATTTTATTGTCTTTGTGATCACCACATTATCAACACATTTGCTAATGTATGATGTCACTGAAGATGTGCATTCCTCCAAATTTATGTGACTTATTGATTCAGAACATGTAAACTGCATCACTTCTGTGCACACTTGCATTGCATAAGTACATGAGCATGTATGCTGGCAACAAATTTGCACATTGTTACAACTTGGTTCTTATTTTTTCTAGTTTTGGACATCTTTCCTTTCACTAATGACAACAGTCCTCACCAAGTTAATTGCAAATGTGGGGATGCAGCTGTAAGCATGACAGGGCAAAACACACAACCAGTTGGACAATCTTAGAGGTTGCCAAACACCTACATCAACCAAACTTTTTTGAAGAGAATACAACAACGCATTGCACAGTTTTCCTGTGAAATAAAGAATAGTGGTACTCAATTTTGGGTCTAAATAAAAGGATATAGATACTTGTTCACAACCCTGTCCCCGAAAAATTTGCTACTTTGCGACTGATCTGCATGCGCTGCAGCTAGCCAGCTAAGAGGAGATTTTATTTGGTGGAGGAGACATCAAAGTCCTAATGTATTTGCTTTAATATCCAAAAATTAGACTAGCCTTGTTGTGGCAAAACCCGTACAAGAGACTAAACACTCCGTTGTCTTTCCTTATCTTTATTGTAATACGATTCGGCCGAAAAGGGACAGAACTCCTTCCACAAACAAGTTGTTTCAAAGTCTGACCATGAACATAGGATCATACACTCTCTTTATACTGACCTTTATTTTGGTAGTAATATACACCCCATTGGCTGGTCTGTAAGAAATGGACACTGTTGTAGCAATGTTACTGTGTTCATAATTATTTTGGTGGGTACAATGTAATAATAACTAATAGAAATGACAGCCAAAACTAAGAAAATAATACCTGAGTTGAGTACAAACCAGTTGTCAATAATCAGTGGTCTTCTAGAATGTTTGTTCTAACAATATCTAAGGGGAGATAGTAATCAAACAGGCACTGTGAGGGCAACTGGCCATCTTGGCTGTCTTTCCCAGTCCAGTTGCCATGTAACAAACTTCAAAAATGGTAGGAACAATTTCTCTGTGTCATTACTGAATATGGTGGGAACCATCTTGCTCTATTTTGGCCCCAGGAGGTCTCTGGTCTACTCATCACAGCCTCACTGGCCAACTCGTGTAAGGAAGCTATGCTACTCCCCTGCTATTCCCCTGAGCTGCTGTCCAAATATTGACATTTTGTGTCTCCATTCTCTCTGGAACAGTGGAGGACAAGATGAAAAACAGAGGTATGGGTAGAAGACACCCTCCACCTGGGGGATGAGGAGTGTTATTTCTTTGAGAGAGGAAAACAGATAAAGAGAGAGGGAGAAATGGGCAGAGGATTAAATGCAAGAGAAGAGACCGAGATACAGGGAAAGAGACACAGAGGGACTAATAAAGACAGAGGCAGGAAGACAGATAGACGAACGAGTGCTGTGAAGGAACGATATATGTACCCACAAAGTGAATTCAAATGTGAGGCTCATGTTTTCTCGGGATTTGTTTTCCTCTATTTCCCCAGTCCCAGTTGCTCGATGTATGTCAGGCAGCGCAATTAGTCAAATCAGACCGACGTGGGATTTCGGAAACACTCAGAGATGTAATGAAAAAAAATGAAGCTGAAAAAAAAGGAACAGAAGTGCTGATTGCTTCTTAGCAAGTAGATTGTGTTTGCATTGTGTAGCGTCATTTATGTCTCCCTGTGTCTGTGTGCGTGTGTTCTTTCTGCCTGATGAGGTCATGATGAGCGATAGGGCTGCTGGCGGGGCCTGTCATTGCCAGTCACTGTTTTGGTTGTTGTTTTGCTTCCTGCCCGAGGAAGAAAAGGTGCTTCATGGGAATCAACAACCACTGGGTGTCGTGGTGTCATGGCCCGTCTGTCTGTTTACTTGTGTACATTTACATATCTCAGTGTTAAAGGAGTATTTTTAAAGCGGGTGTGTGTTTGCAAACATGCATGTTGATGTCGCTATTTTTTAAGAGTGTGCCAGCAGGCAAACACATCGCAGAGCAGTTTGGAAGCTAGTGACAAGAGTTTCTCCGAGCCTGATGCATGGTAAACAGTGACTGCTGCAGACTACATTTACGACTATTCAGAGCACAGTATGCCTAATTGATAATATACTGAGATATGAGAAACAGGGAACAAACTGGGCTTTCTCTTTTCCTTTGACATTAACTCTGCATCTTTATCTGGATGCATGTGTGTGTGCTCCAAACGTGTGTTTGGTTTTGCACCTGTATCTCAGTCTCCCTGGTGATTTGTTGGTACGGTTAAGGCATCTTGGCTACCAACAGCACAGAGTTGATTGGAGGGCCTTAGGTCAAACGCCCCGGTGTGCCCGAGCAGGAAATTAATTTGCAAAAAGTCCATTAAAAGGCTAAAGGCTAACTGTAAGGTTGGAATTAGCGGGAAGACCATGAGTTATGTGCCCCCAACCTTTAAAGACAGACATAAATATACATTAGTTCCAGGGGTGAATCGGAGGGTAAATGCTAGTCAGTGCCACTCAAAATCTGAATTAGCATTTACACAGATCTGCTAAAGTGGCATTCCCACATGGGTCTTATTGGGAATTTTGAGATTGCTCGCTTATTTCTCCAGCTGATCATGGTTTCTTTTCTCGAGTACAGAGCTGCACCTACATGTGCTGGTTGGCGATGAGAACAAACAAACCCTCTGGCCACAAAAGCACTGATTGGTGCTGATTCTAGATGAGACGGAGGTAAACGGACTTATTTAATGCAAAATCACACACAATATGTTAAAATAAAATAAAATAAAGTAGCTGTTAGCTTTTTGCCCTCGGTGTCTTTTTCTTTTGGCAGTTTTACTCAAGTTAAATAATAATTTTTAAAGCAGGTTGCAGGCTCCATACATCCAGCAGGAAAAAAAATAATGTGCCGTTAATCCTCACTTGATATAATTAACTATAAAAAGTGTAATTTTACATTTATTTGCATTCCTTATCAAATTGGGATAGGCTCCAGCCCAACACGGCCCTGTATAGATAGATAATATAATGTAAAATAAGATAAGGATTAAAGTACATAAAAAGCTCAAGTTTAATTCGACATTTTTTGGTACTTAAATCATTTTGTACTACAATTTGTCTCCCTCTCTGATGTATAATTCCTCTCCTGTCTCCATCTGCAAAGCCTTGTTTCCTGCAGTTTTGCTGCTTCTCCTGCCTGCTGTCTGCGTCTGTGAAATCTGCGACTCCCCCTTGTCTGTTTGGCCCTGGTTGTCCCTTGTCTGTGAGCTTCATGTCTCCTCTGGCTGTTTGGCCACTGCGCAGTCTTTGTTGCCCGTCTCGCTCCCCGTGAGGCCTGAATTAGCAGCATGATTAGATCCACACAGTGGACATAAACATGCAAAATAGAGTCAGGAACAGTGGTTGTTCTTGGACGATGTGTCGACATTGCTCTTTTTAATAATATAGTGTATGGTATTAACATGGGCACTGGATGACATTTGCGATTAGAACAACTTGTAAATAAATTAAGTCACAGCCATCAGTGTGTTTTGCTTTTATGTGTAGTAGCTGTTCTGGTACTGATTTTATTCACTTATCCAAAACTTAAACTAAACAAACTTAAACCAATCTACTTTCTCTTCCTCTGCTGTTCTTCAGGTAAGAACAAATAATTTAATCATTACCTTTAGTAACAGTTACATTTAAGTTATTTAAGAAATTATGATAAAATTGGTTATCCCAGTTACCTTAATAATGGAATTTCTTAACACAAAAAGTAGAAAGACTCACAAGTCTATGTGAACCTCTGCTGTACTGACGCTTTATGTACTGATCCTACTTAAAATCATATTGCGTGTCATACAGACATGATAGAACACTTGATTTGCATCTTTGCAACAAAGAGCACTGTGCTTTAGTGCCTTATTATTGATTGATGATCTACTGAAGTACCTTTTCTAGGAGAGTATTAACTGTGACAAAAAAAATAGAGATTCAGTTATATTTATAGTATGAGAAAAATGCAGAGAAAAGGCATTTCTTCCCAGTCATGAATATTTTCTGCAGGTAATTATGTAGCCTGAGAGGCAAAACCCAGGGCCATAGAAGATCGGCAGCTGCACAACTCACTGCTGCTCGTTGAGCTTATTGCTTTGAGCGCACAGTAATAACTGAAGGCATTCATTCTGTATGTGTGTATCAACAATTTTAATCAACTTCTCTCCTGTCTCGTCTGGACAAAAAGAGGACACTGCTTAGAAAGATTTGAGTTAGAAAATCAACCTAAAACCAAAAAATGGGAGCAAAACAAAAAATGAATAAATAAATAATTAAAAAGTGTGGGGGGCACATCCCCTCCATCCGGAGTGTAAATTAAACCTAGTTTAAACCTGCCTAGTTTTCATAAGAAAAGCACTCAATATGATCTTTCCACGATGATGTAGTGTTTCCAGTAGACAGGTTTTTGTTTTATTTTTTGGTCTTGGACTTGTTAAATTGGCATCATGTTGGAGGAACATGTCTGAAATGCACAGACCAGTAGAGCAGCAGCATCCAATCTGACAGAACAAACAAAACAAAAGTGGAAACTCGAAACAATCTGCACCACCCGTTTTGTGTCTTTGGTGACGCTTTCTCTGTATTTAGCCTTTTTCCCTGCAGGTAGAGATAATCCCTAATCTGTGGCAGGCTGATATTTTAAGATTTAGTCTTAATATGCAGAGGGGGAGAAGGTGGACAGGACATCGAAAAGTGTTTTTCTTTCCTTAAAGCTGCAGCTGCAATAAAAAAAAAACTTGACCATCTTATATTATGGCAGATAATTTTTAAGTTGTCATATTATTTGATAGGGGTGGTTGTATTGATTCTATTTTTATTAGTGATATATTCTCCCACCCCCTCCCAGATTATTCCTTTGTCTCTGCGTGTATATTCTCTGCTTATCTGTCTCTGTAGCCTAATATCTATTGATATTTATATGCTTCCATTGTGTTGTTATGTGCATGTGTGTGCACGCCCGTTGTTAGTGATAGAGGAACAGTGTCGTTATCAGTCGGATGGATCAGTAGAATAGATTTGTGTAAGTGGACTCTTTGATCTGAAGCCCTCTCAGCCTCAGGGAATTACAGATTACAGATTGTCCGCTACCTTTGTTTCTCTAACTCTTTTTTTCTCCCTCTTTTTCCTGATTCATCCTCCTTTCCTCCTCTTGCCCTAAAATGCTTGTCTCTGGCTTTGTTCCTGCCATTCCTGCGCTTTCCACCACATTGTCCTGGCTTCACTGGAAAACTGGCAAAACTACAAATCCAATCTGCACACTGAGAAAAGAACGGCTGCAGAGTCCCATTGCTATGATGAGAGTCATTATAGTACCATATTCTAATAGTTTGTGTCTCTTGTTCCTTTTTCTTCCCGTTTCATCTGCTGTGCTCTTCTCCCCCCTCGTCCTCCTCTCTTTATTCTCCCTTAGAGAGTGTAATTAACATAACTGGTACCTCTTTCATGCTGGCCTTGGGTGTGCATGTGTGTGTGTGTGTTAATCCATTATATCATTTTAGATGTTAATTTAATCTTTTTTTATGTTGATGTTGAGTTTTTTGCAGTAGCTGTATGTCAATTACACACTTTGTCGGTTTGTATAGGGATGACTGACACTAGAGTGTGACTAGACACTGAATATGTTGTTGGTTTTTGTGGCGCATTTCTTAAGATAATTGTTGTTTTTTTTGTGAAAGGTTGATGGAATATGGATTCACAGTTTGTCTCTTGGTGTTTGGGAATCAATTGCGAGTCTGAGGATGTTGATGGTGGTGGTGGTGGGGGGGTGGGTGGGGGGGTGGGTGAAATGTTTAAGCAACACCGTATCACTTTGATTGCACATTTCATTCAGAATGAATGAGGTGAGGAGGAAAACAAACAATTCGCTTCATCAATGTTGGCCTTGTCTCTTTGATGAATAGCCTTTGCTGCACTTTTTCTTCCTGGCAAATGATTGCTAACCTATGTTCTTTCTTCTGCTCTCTCTCTCTCATCTCCCCCGCCATTTCTCTTTTCCACTCCAAATCTCCACACCGCTTTGCCTCTTATGCTCCCTACTCTCTTTTTTCCATTTTACTTATCATCCCTTATATCTCTGCGGTCTTCTGTCCACACTTCCATCTCTCCCTGCCCCATCCTGCTGTACTTTCCGTCCCTCGATCTGCATCTTCTCTGCAGGCACTGACCTGTTCTCCAACTGCACGGAGGAGTGCAAGGCCCTGGGTCATTCCGACCGCTGCTGGATGCCGTCCTTCGTGCCGTCCGATGGACGCCAGGGGCCGGACTACCGCAGCAACCTGCACGTGCCCGGCATGGACGCCACGCTGCCCGACACTGAGGTACCCTCCTCTGTCAACCTCTCCGACCAACTCACCATGACCTCGTCCACCGCCTCGTCCAACGATAGGTCATTCTCCACCTTTGGCAAGGACGGTCAAAGGTCACAGTCACACCACAGCCTTCACCATCACCTCCATCAGCAACAGCAGCAGTACAGCTCCAGCACGCTAGAGAGGAAAGAGTATGATAGGGGGACCCTACCGTACAAACCCACCTTTCTCTGTGAGTATCAGTATGAAAATTCCCTGGGACCCTATGACTTTGGTCTGGTCCAGTACAGATACTAAAGGAGGGGACGATGAATCTGCCTCTTGATTCTGATCTGGACTTTTTACATTGTTCATCAACTTTTATTTCTTCTATTTTTAAGAAGCTTTGACAAATAAATACGGCTTTATGTTTTTTTGTACTGTTTTTTTCCTTTTTTAAAAAAAATCATAATTTCTTTTGTCCAATGTAAAATGTAATCTATCATTGCTAACTCCCCTTCTCCACAAACCCACTTTGAAAAATTCAATCTAACCCCATCCTAACCCTAAATACTGTCTGTAATCATGTGATTTATTATAAAATAAACAAAATTTGAATCGGACTCATGTTAAACTGCTGTGGCCCCTTTTTCTTTCTTTTTTTTTCTAAATTTCCCCTCAAAATTCTTCAGTCAGCCTTTTTCTCTGATGCTCATATAAGTAAAGGTCACAAACACAACACTTCACGTTTCTACTCTTGCCATCATCATGCACCCACCATTAATTATTGTTTATTGTATAGACAGGGACTATAAGATAGATCATCTCATGTTGCAAAGGACATCTTTTTCCATTTGCAACTCTCAAGTTGCTGAGCTCAAAAAGGTGAAACACACAACCCACGCTTCTTCTTTTTTCACAAGCACTGAAGTCCATTTTGTTCTAAAAAGGAAGTCTCGAGCATCTATACTTGCTTGCTTGCGGATCAATACCTGACATAAAGAAGGGGTGGGTGAGGTAGGTTTGTCAATCCCAAGGTCAAGATTCAATTGGAAAAGTCATGTATGCAAGTTTGTGTGTAAGAAAAGAGGGGAAACTATTACAATATGAGGAGGGTTAATTTGGAAAATGAAGCATAGCGATATCCTTTGGAATGCAATTGGAGTTTCCAGCTTGCACTTGTAAAGAAGCATAATCGGAGTCTTTGGTAAAGGATGGCCTCTTACTCTCCAAGGTCCACATTACATGAATATTCTATTAGCTCTTAGAGTAGACAATGGATTCAATATACACATTCAGTAGAGAAGTCATTTCCAGTCAAGTCACCACCATCTTTTCCACCATCCTCCATGATATTGCATGCTTTACATGCATTACTGTGGGCTGTTTCTCAGGTAAACGATGAGCATGATAACTTGCTTTTTTTCCCCCACTTGTTTGCGACATAGCAAACAGAACCAAGCAATCTTCTTCTTGCACATCAGTTCTGTGAGAATCATAATTTCTATTTAGCCTTTAGGTGCGGGACACTGCTTCGCTCCAAATATAGCTGCCTGTGCGTCTGCTCATCTCGTTTGCCTCGCAGGTTCAGGATAAATGCACTCCATATTCGCTCAGTCCAAAACTCACAACTTCATTATCTTCCATTTGACTTTTTTTTGATTTACGATTTCAGCTGTTCTTTCTGGTCTGCTGAAATAAATTGACCCCGTGCTGCCACTGTAAAGGTTTTGTTGTTCATCAGTCTGTAAAAAATATGAGCGTAGTCCCTATTAGGCTCTATTAACCAATAGGCATCATGTTCCATTTTTATATATAGCACCCTGTGCTACTACTAGCGACGGCAATGCTCTGATCAGCGGGGTTGCCTTGATAAAGGGTTTATAAATGTTTAATGATCCATTTATAGATAATTAATGAAGCAATTAGTGCTCTGTGTATTTTCTGTGCATGCATTATGTAGCTACCAAATTTTGAACCTTTATGTTTGCTGATGGACATGTTTTTACACAATTCCCAAATTAGTTTTACCATTACACTGCAAGGACCACTCTTTAGGGTGTATAAATAACTTCACAGAGTGTGGCATGTATCCTTCAAGGGATGGTATTTCGAGCCGGCTGTGTCACTAAAACGTCTCAAGGGAAAGGGTGCCACTTGCCTTAACGAGTGTGTTCTCTGTCTTTTCAGCCCGCAAAAGGATTTGTTAGCTCGTTCCACGTGGACCTGTCGGAGACAGCGTGAATTTCTGTACTAGACCACCAACACTGATGCTAGAGACAGCGAAATAAAACTAAACACACAGCAACCTGGACAACTGCAACCTTGGTTAAGCTTCATTATCTTGGGCGGAGAACTGTAACAAAGCCTTGGTGGTGGTCGCCGGGGAAGGAGAAGAGAAATAAATATTGAGTAGCTGTAAACCTCTAGATGTTTGAGGAGCAATCCAAGGCCTTATTCCTCTCAGCAGGACTGAGACTGGGGCCATAAAAACTTGACGTGAAAATTATAAAGTCATCAGCAGACAGAAGAGAGGAACTGAAACGTACAGAGGAATGCAAAACAAGAAGAAGAGGGACTGATTAACTCACAGAGGTGTGTTGTTGTTGTTTTTTTTGACTGGGGAGTTAGCCTCTAGAGATCTGTGTGTGCCTGTTTACATGAAGAAAAAAAACAAACTACTGTTTCTGTACAAACTTCAACCAATGTCACACGGAACCCTTTAGCTATTTCTATGGTCACCACTAAGCCAACTGTACAGAGACTGTGTGGAGGGATGAAAAGGAGAGTGAAGAGCCGGAAAGAAAGCAAGAGGCTGAGCAAGAGAGAGATAGAAAGAAGAAATTAGAGAGAGCGGGTGTTGTACAGGTATAAAATGACAAAAAAAAAGAAGGAAAAGGGAACAAGCAGAGATTATGTGCAGTACTATAAACTCTGTATCTCTGGTTTTTTGACTTGACTGTCTTTATATAACTTCTCTTTTTTCATTTCTGTTCTTTCTGTGTGGTTAAAGTGTGCAGACTCTTAACATATTCCAACTTACTGTTACAGACAGGAACATGCGGTCCGGAGACAGGCTCAGTCCTCTTTCAAGTTTAGCCACTTCAGGAAGGAGATTTTGACAAATACACTGCGTAGAAAACGTGCTCCGTCCATCAATAAAAATGTCACAAATGAATGTTCCCATTTCTGAACAACTTCCTTCCTGATCTGACTGCAGAGAAAGTGAAGTGACCCTAGACCAGGATGTGGTTCCCTTGATGCCATTGGCCTATACATAAACAATCAGACACACTCAGTGGTTTTTATCATGTGTGCAAAGTGTTTACTGTGCTATTTTAAAAAGCTTATAAATGAATATAAATCTATATATAACTATATATATATATATATACAATATACTTTTTTTCTGAAAACTGTGTAACCATTGGTTAGTTTCTACACCTCATAATGTCATTCAATCCTAATAATACCAAGTGCTACAGAATAAAGACTTGTATCGATTAAAACAAGGAGGAGTGCTTTAGCCTGAAAAGCAAACCCCTTCATGCCAACCAAGGATTAAGTTGATGTTTTTATTTGATTGTTACTTTTCACTGTTTACAGACGCTGGGCCTTGTTGTGTGTAGCGAAGACACCAGTTGAGTTGTTTTGGCCTGTTGTGTATTTTTACTAGCAGAATATGTGTTCATGTACAGGAAGGGGGACTATCACAATCAAGCTAGATATCAAAGGTTTTACAATCACACAAGAGGCATACACAGTTAAATATGGATATAGACAATACATGATGAGGTGCAAAGTACTGAAGACACACACACACACACACACACACAGGTCAAGTGGTGATAAATAAACAGTGTCATTGAAAGTCTCTAATGTGTGTTTTGTTGCGGTAACTTGGGAACTTGAGCTAAATGCTAACTTTAACATGCTAACATTTTCACAGGGGCAATGCTAAAATGTATGCTAAACAAGTGTCATGCTAGTTTAGTATGTTTGCATGCTAACCATTGCTAATTAGCATTAAATAATACAGCCTGGTGGGAAATGTTGCAGGTATATGGTCAGAGGTTTTGGAAAAATTCATAATTTGACCAGATGAAAAGTTATTTGTTGCAGTTGTTCCGACCCAGTTTTATGGCAATCCATCTAATTGTTGTTGAGACATTTAAAAAAATACACGAATGTGGACTTCATGGTGGCACTAGATAGTCAGCGAATCATTAAAATTATTCACATTCATCACCAGGGACCAATGAATGTCTGTGCGAATTCTTGTACCAATGCATCAATTAGATGTTGAGATATTTCACAGGATAAGGGGAAGCTTTGACCTGCTGGTGCTCACGGAAAAGTCGGGGATTCATCTTCTGGAGAATATTAGTGTCTGTATAAAGTTGTATAGCAATCCATTCAAAAGTTGGTGAGATATTTCAGTCTGGACTGATTAATTGACGGACATGATGACACTGCCATCCCTAGAGACATGACACTAACATGGCTAAAAATAATGTTCTAAACTTGGATTAAAGTGACTTCTTTGTTCCAGTCAGAGGAAACATGCATTTGTCCAATCAAGGCAATAACCTGCTTATTGTTAAAATCATCAGAGAGCATGTGTGTTGCTTTCACTGTTGTTTTTAGCTCATGATTTAAAAAAACAAGAACAACAACAAAAAAAAAAACAGATTCAGATATCCCAAAAGAATCTAATGGACTTTCAAGATGTAATCACCATGGTTTTGCTCTACTTTCCTTAATAGCTGACCTCAATAGCTAATCAAAAAACTTTTCTGGTTCCTGTCAATCTAGCCTTCTGCCCGGTTCTTTAAAAAAATAAAAAATGCTAATTCCATCTCCCTACATCCCAATCCCACCGCTTCCCTCCTTGTGCCAGCACAAGATCACAGACACAAGAAGAAAAAATAGAGGGCAGGAGTCTGGATCTACTGCTAAAGATGCAGTCTGGGGTCATGGGGGAGACAAGATCCATCACTTGACAACCTTAAGGCTGTTTTTGTCTATCACAATATAGCTTTCTTTGACAAGCAGGATACATGTGATCATCGTATGAGCGGATCTGGTGGTTGCCCTCTTGAATGGGCGGCCTATGGAGTAACAACAATACAGCCTATGTTTATGTATAAGACTAGAAAATGGGGGAAGAAAATAAGCGATAAAAAGTAAGAGGTCACAGCTTGGTTCAGCTTGGTAATAACAAGGTAATAAGTGGGTAATATCAACAGGGTAATGCTGTGCTATCCCTAGATTAACTTTGAATGTCATGTAAAAGGTAACTAAGGGCTAGGTATCGCTTGATAATTTTGATCTCGACGCTAGTCATATGTGACTTTTGGAACTGATAACAAAATCAGTTTTCTTTTATATTTAACAAAACCAGCCAAACAGGTTAGTGCATCAACATAAAAGAACTCGGAAACCTGAAATGAACTACGTCAGTAAAGACTCAGAAGTGATTGCAGCAGTTCTGACCTGCCACACATGGAGGCAGGGTGAAAAACCTGCCTTTTTAAATGGAACGACATGCAATATTTGTGTTTAGAAGGCATTCATAGTGGACAGTCGCTGTGTGAAGTGGACATGATTGTCGGAGTCATGGCTTTGGAAAGTTACAGAAATTATCCTACTATGAAATTAAACCCTAATATATAGAAAGTTTTCTCATTGTTGATATTACAGGTTATTTGAAATGGTCAGTAATTACCATTGTATTACACATGAGTTGCACTATTGTTGCCAAGATGTTATGCCCTTCGTACACACTTGATTAAGCTGTAATGTAAGCCTAATGTGCTTAGGTTTCACAAGTCTCTAGGGTACCAATACCTGAGCGTCTGTACCAAAAATGTGCTTTCTGTGGTTCTTTATTAAATAGAATGCAATATAAATCCATTTTAATCCATTTTTAATGTAACAAAATATGCCAAACTGTACAATGTATCACTGATATTGATAAATGTATGTTAATGATGGTTTAACATTTGAAATGCTTCCTGGTTTAGTGGAGGAAATATACAGTCAAAAAGCAAACAATTCTAAGAATCTGCCCAAACATTCAATGTCAATTTCAGATAGTTCACAGTTAAAATTTCTATGGATGCATTTCAGACAGTACTTGAAAAGCAGTATAATAAAATATTCCCAACTCAAGGTTCACTTACTAGCTTTGGTCTTAAAGCTTGTTCAAACTAAATTACTGAACACGCTGTTGTCCCAGGTCGTCAGATACGGGCACCTCAACGTCTCATCCAGATGCGCAGGGTTAGCTTTAGTGTCTGTGTGTGGCAAAAAAAAAAAGCCTGCCTGCCACATAGCCTTTACATGTGGTTAATGTGAAACGGCACTTTGGTTAAGTTTAAACACAAACACTACTTGGTTGGTAAAGTTTAGGCACAAAAACCACATGTTTAGGTTAAGGAAAAGATCGGCGACATTTGGTTTCACAGTTGACGTGAACCAGTGAACCAGTGCTGTGGTGTGTGTGACCCGTTGCTCAAACCTGACCAAACCAGTTGCTCTAATCGTCTCATACTAGCATGGTTGGGTTTACATTGGAGCTAGTTTAAAGCCTTGTGCACCTGATACTAAACGGTACCAGCGTTTGACGCCCTGGGGATGAGACTGGGCTGAAATGCTAGCTGTATTTGAATTGAAATGGACCGTGGGATATGGTTGAATGATCAAGAATGAATCACGGTTAAAATGTTAACGATTTTGATTGATCCCCAGCTTTAGTGCTTCCGAGAAATAAAGTGTAGGCAAACTTTCTTGACTTCAAAGGGCAAGCCAGACGACCTGCGAGTGGAGACTGACATTCTATCAATGGCTGTGAGTTCACCTGATCTGGTTGTCTTTCAAGGCGCCTCCATGGCAGACAGAGAGAGTAGGAGTCATTACAACTGAATCGTCTTGTCCATCTCTCCATGCAAGGTTGAGTGAGGTGACCTAGCTGTCTGTCTGAGCCTCAGAGCCTGTCCTTCATATTCTTCCCCCTGGCAGATGCACTTCATTACTCTGGCTAAATAGACTTTCAAGAGACCCCATCAGCCATCATTTACACAGTCTGGCCCTATCACCTTTCACCACAGCCACCTCATCAGACATATACACCCAGCTATTCACACATGCACTACATGGTACGCCCATGCAAATACACATGTACACACTGGACGCCCATACTGCTCTCCTTCCTCCTTTTCCTTTTATCCCTCACCACCCCATCAGTCAACACACACACACACACACACACACACACACACACACACACACACACACACACACACACACACACACACAC
>JBBPCS010000283.1:573168-588319 GCA_037974645.1 Hollardia meadi
TGTGCCAATAACAGCCTACTGTTGTTTGTGCTTGCATGTCTCTGAAAAAAAAAAGCTTTTGGCCAAATGCGAAAAACAAAGACACGCAAATTATAGGATATCAATGGGCTGCCTAAGGGGATCCATAACACAAGCGCAATAAGGAGAAAACCAATAGCCTGATTTTGAAAAGCTGGATTGCCTTTTTCCAGATAGTTTACACTGCTAAAAATGTAACAAAAGAGTATTTCAATTAATTGTCGATCATCATGTCGATCATTACCACCCTCGGCTAGCCTCACTGGCATTGGCCATGACAGCCGTTATCATGATGGATCGCTGCCATTGTCTTTTAATGGACAGGTGACCCATGTAATGTGTGTGTGCACGTGTGTGTGTGTGTGTGTTTCTGTACAGTCTCCAAGAATTAGGGTTCATTGCTGTTCCCGTGATTAGCAGAAGTTTCATGGCAATTCACAGAGCTCCGTATAACACAAGCATTCCTTCTCTCAAATTAATTAGTTTAAATTAGATGTCAAAATGGTTAATTATTATGATGAATGTTTTATTGCAATAATAGTGAGAGGAATTAGAACAATGTTAAATCGGGTTGCGCACACTCAATGCAGAGTTGTCAGAGAGAGTAATGGGTATAATTCATTTAATGGGAACAAAAATACCCACAGATTTTAATAGCAAGGACAGAGTGTGTGCGTGTGAGAGAGAGAGACGGAGAGAGAGACACAGAGGAGGAATAATGAATGCATCCTGAATATGCAACTCATCTCCCTTTGTCGTATAGAAGTAAATGAGGAGAGGCTGGAGAGAGTCTCATAGCTTGGCTGTATTTGCCTTGCTGAACACAGAAGCACACTTTGAATAGAGATGAAGACAAAGACCCGTCATAGTAGAGATATAAATTGATATATAGAAATTGCATGAATGCTTTGACAACACTCTCAGTAGTAAGAGGTAGTAATGACTGAGCCTTTCTCAATTCAAGCACAGCTGATACAATACAGTCACTTCCAATCTCAGATGTTTCATCGTCTTATAGCTCTGGGCCGCTTTACCCAACTTTATTCAAATGAAAACATCTAATCGGGCTAAGTAGTCGATGGTATTGTCAGACGAATGCACCCAAAACATTTCAGCTGCCAATGCCTTAACCCATCACTTACCGTACCAGTGAGATGTTTTTGTCATTTAGTTATTAATCATGTATATACTGTATCAACATTTTCAAATGCATGTTAAACAGTCATAGAATTTTTGTTAATGTATTTCTATCACAGTTCCCTACATCCATTGGTTTGTCTTCATCTGCTAACAGTGATGAGATCAAGTAGCAGACTTGTGAAATTTGCCTGAGTCAAGTCACATGTCCTAGTTTCTATTGATTTTTGGCAACGTTACGTCAGGCTCTTCAAATAGGTGCTTTAATTCAATTCGGCTCGGTTCAATTCAATACATCTTTATCGATCCCTGTGCGGGCAATTGTAAGCAGCAGCTCACCACCCGCGTCGACAGAAAAACACACAGTAGAAAGGAAAAGAAAGAAAACACAAAATTAAAACCAACCAAAATCTAGGCAACAATCTAACACTGGAAGGGCCCGTGGAGAGCGCAGACCTTCACCAAAGCCAACAGTCCAGTCCACTTTGAATGCAAATCTGCAAGTGAAACAACAATATGTCTGTATGGTATGTTGTTTGGACAAAAGTATAAGAATCATATCAAAATATAGTTGAGCGAGGCTGAAGCAACAGCATCACCTCTCAATCCTCAGTGTGTGGCAGTATCTGCAGATCCCCTTGCATGTGCCTGTATTTTATTTTATTTTTCTGTTTTGAGGACATTCCTGGGGGTCAGCGTTTGGGTAGTGGGCTTTTCGCCCCGCAAACATAAGGCTATAATAAAACTAAAAACCTCGTCTCTGTCCTCTGCTCTGTCTGTGTCATGGATGAATAAAGAGCTGCCGGTTCTGTTGTCTGATGTGCGCTTCATCTGAATTCAAAAAATCATTTGTGCCTGTAGTGTTCCCGTAATCCTGTTGACAAACCCGAGAAACTTGACCAAAAACATGACCTCTCGGGGGAGGCATAAAAAAAAAACCAACCATACTTAAACCTTATTACTATGCAGTGATATGTTACTGTAAAAAATATATGCAGACTGGATGTTCAGTGTGAGAAGTTGCGAAACTCAAGCTGGTTTCAAGGACCAGCTACTTCGGTCCAGACTGAAATATCCCAACAACTGGTGGATGCACTAACATTAAAGTTTGTACAGACAAACAAGTACAATCACTTGAGGCATTTGGCCTTTGAGCAGCTCCCTCTGGAACCACAAAAGGTTTTATACAACTTTGTTTCCACATGTGTTGCAGTACTCCTCAAGGCCTAGACACACATTTTAACACAGAAAAACTGTGGAGTTCCCCTTTGACTTGTTATTTTAAAACTTACTCAAAAATCTACAACCAGCCAAAGCCAACAGTGACAAATCTGAAAAAGAATTTGCCCAGCACTGCAACTAACTATTGATTGTCCCAACATTCACGATCGCTCGTACATTCATACATTCGTCATTCATCAAGGATTTAACACGACAAGACTTGGGCCGGCCACAACCTTCACCTGATGTTTCATCATATAATCTGCCATCATGCTGTCGTCTGCTTTCCCTGATCACTTTACATTCAGAAGATTGCAGTGTGGCCTCACCTCCGCTCAAATAGTCCTTAAAGTCTTATCTTGTCAGACACAGCCTTGGGATGATTGACAACTCTGAGAAGTCAGCCATTAGTTCAGTTTACCTCAGTTGTCAGTGGGTAATTTTCTTAGTCTGGTGCATGGCCAGGGTTCATATCGCTACGTTGCGTACAGTCCGTTGGTTCAGTTATCTCTCTTCAAAGTTGTAATCTAATTACTGAACAAATAGAAAAAATTCAGTGGAAATGAGGTGCTGTGACTGGGGAGCAGTAAACACTTACATTTACAGTTATGGATGTGAAATAAACATCTAAATTATGTTTAGAATGGCAACTGTGCCACATGACACACAATGTATTGCTTATTATTAAGTAATGCACGCAGTGAGCTTTAAATTGCACCGCTTGTTTGCTCCATTTGTAATACAGAAAGGCAGATTAAAATAATTTAATTTGGCCAACTGCAATCTAATCTTTTAGACTGCAGTAGACTACAATTAACTAATAAGATTACTTAATTACCTCTTAAAAAGCACACACGACGTGTCGACAGTGTTTCGTCCAAAACCAGTTATAAGACAAGTTTAAACCAAAGAGCCAGCCGGATCCGATTTGTCTGATCCCAGTCATCTGTGGAAACAAAAGTTCATGTCAGGCCTTAAAATCCTGCATATGACACCTGCGTCTGGTGGTTGTTTAAAGTACACAAGTGCTGAATACAACGGCTCATCTTATGTAGTGTTTATCTCTGTGTGTGTGTGTGTGTGTGTGTGTCTGAGGTGAGGGTTGCACACAAGTCAGGATCATCTGTTTATGAGGTCATGCCAGCACAATCTTTGTGCTCGGGCTGCCTGACCTGACTTGTACCCCCTTACTAGTCCAAATAGGGTCTAAGCTGTCTGGCCTCACCATATGCTGGCTAACAACACCTCTGCCATCAAGGACCCACTCACCCCTGCCTCACAATCCAGACCTGAAGTCAACATATTCATGACTTTGAATGTGTCTTAGATAAGAACAGATACATGGCATTTGAGAGGCAGTGTTCGGAAATGTGCTTTTTTTTTTTTCCTGGTTACAGTGTGCGGCCTTTTAATGGAGCAAAAGTTTCCCACATAAAATTACATCACCAGGCCCTTTTCTACATAACGACGGGTGGAAAATCAAAGAGAAAACTAGCAGAAAGTGTGTCAGTAAGGTGTCACTGCCAGAACGCCTTCAGTACTCCTTGTCATAGATTCTACAAGTCTGTGCAGTTCAGCTGGAAGGATGAGCGCTATTCTTACAAAACATATTAACTCCTGTTGGTGGGCTCTCTGTATGAGAGGCCTGTTGTCGCTGTACGATGTCTGGCTGGTCAACATGATCTCATGGGATAGCACGCCACTTTTAAGGGCATTTCGGGTGTCATTTTAGGCATTTGAAGCTTTCCGCATGTTATTTAACGCCATCCGCATTTTATGACTTTTAGACATGCAGGAAACAACGTCAGGTGACTTTCGTCGTGTGACATTTGTTATCTTAGTCACGTGACCTACGGTCACAGTTTGGGTAAGTTAAGGCATAAAAATGACTTGGTTAGGTTTAGGCAGTAAAACTATGTGGTTAGGTTTTGGCAACAAAACGACTCGGTTGGGTTTAGGAAAAAAAATAAATAAATAATAATTTATGAACAAGAATTAGCACGGTCAGTATCAACTTCCAGTATTATGTGGATCCCTCCACCACCCCAACCTCTTTCAAATGCGGATTTTGTCACTCTTTATACTGCGTCATCTGACATTGTTTATTCTATCGCATTCGTGCCTAAGAATTCACGAGACAAGCCATATGCGGTCGCCTTTTAATGACACGGGAAAAGACTGAAGACACTGGCGTGTTATTCATGCGCCATTTGGTGAGACCAGGCTGGGCTGTCCATGTTCAGTAACTGTGGCAACCTGCTAAAACCTGTTTCGCTCCCTGTGATATAAATATGTTTACGGAATGATGGCTGAGGAGTTGCACCTAAAAACTACATTGGACAACATGTAATAAGTTGCATTTAATTAAAGGATGAACACGTTACAAAATAAATCTACAGATTTACCTGCTATCAGTTCTTATCAGAATTATGACAAACCTAGATGACGAGATGAGAATTTGGAACATTCATTTTTGAGTGGTTGGGAGCAATATTGTAATATAATGTATAAGATTTAAGAATAAGCCGTGGATTTGGATTTTATTGACAAAAATAACCTAAAAAAATACCCTAAAAACAGTCTACAATTAGCAAACTTATGATCAAATCATGAACTATATCTGATCAAAGAATAAATAAAGTGGATTACAAATCAGATCATATTGCAGTGCTAATAATAGTTAATGCTATTGAGGTTCGATCTCCAGCCCAACATAGTTATTCAGCTGGGTTGAGATATGGTGACTGAATTTTCCAACATTTGTGCTTATCAAGCTAAACTGAAAGCCTCGTCTAAGCCTCGCCATGTGAGGAGGAAACAGTTCATATGAGAAGGGCAATGTATAATACTTGCTATTTGTGCCACAACAGTTCCCATGATAGCCTTATCCAACAGAAAACTTGCAGGCCAACCCCCACCAAATGGATTCAACGTATTACGGAAATATCTACAATTTTCTATAGAGCCAGTGTGGATGAACTCCACAAGTAAAAAGGCTCAGGAAGAAGTGGAAGAAGTTAGACTGAATATATAGAACACCATATATGTGTTTGTTCCCACAGAGAGATACTTACATAACCCAGTGCTACTTATAAAAGAAAAACAAGAAACATAAGGAACAGATGATATGCACTGTTCTGTATTTAAGGAAAACATGTAAATGTGCTGTACCACCTAATTCAAGTCTATTGTAAATGTAAATGTATGATCCACTAAGTGGGATGAACAGAGGGTTTTGTTTATATTCTAACAATAGCGTGCCTCAGCGTATCTTAGACTCCTGTGAAAGAACATCTCTTAAAGGGGTCTTTGAAGTTGTGATCAGAATGCACGATGAGTGTGTTTTTCCAAGTGTGTGTGTGATTTGGGTTACGTCTTCTCATCTGGTCTTGGCATTATGGAGTCAAGCTTGTTTTCTTTTTTCTCCTCCTTTGCCTCGCAAGTTGCTCCCACCATCTGGCACCGGGCTTTGAAAAGCAGGCCAAGTCTCTCCCACCAGAATGGCATGAAAATATACCCGCATTTACCCAGCCGTCCTGTCGCTCTCTCTCAAGTCAGCCGCAGACTACAAGCACAGAGAGCAGGGTTGGTGAGTCGAATGGAACACAGAGGAATTTGATGGGTCAATGTAGAAACTTCTGAGGGTAAAAATATACTTTAAAATGCAGGAGAAATAAGGAGAATTTTGTTTTGTAGTAGGTTTGACTCCAAATTCAAGGATGCAATTATAAGACTGTCAAATGTCCTTTTATCCAGGTCAAAACGTTACAATCAGCAGGGAGATGTGGCGAGTGAAGTTATAGTTAAGCAAGTCTGGCTGGAGAAAGAGACAGACGGACTGAAAGAGAGAATTGGTTCAGAGCTCCAGTGACTTGTTTGTGTAGTTAACTTTCTGCTCCCGTCAGCGTGGAGGAACTCCATTGACTCCCTTCTGTCGAAGGCCAGGGCCATTTGCATAACCTATTCCCCTGTCTCACTGCCAGTTGCCTCAGACTCTCCCTCAGCCTCTGTTTACTCTGTGCGACCGGGGCCATGTTGGATCGCTCCACTGCTGTGCCATGTTGATTCTCCTGTCCGTGGCTGGGCTTTAATTACCTTGGTTTTATGCTGGGTCAGGCTGTGTGCGATACACACTCCTTAGTAGGCCTCACTGTGACAACGACCTTTAAATTGCTCAGTCTCTCTCTCGCTCTGTCTCAGACCCATAAATAACAGCTAATACACTACTGTCAATAATGTTAACCATCTGTGCAGTTTATCGTGCTAATTTATGACATAACAGCTGGCTGTTAAAAAACGTCTGTTCTACAACACATATATTAATTTTGTCAAAATAAAATTCATGATGTGATATTTGTTCTTTTTTATGGTCCAGTTTTAGCTTCCATATTTGCCAGATATTTACTACTATACTATACTACTATATTTTCTTTCCCTCATTGAGGTTTTTGTGCACCAATGTCTCCATGCGAAATGTATGCACTATGGGGCTCTAAAATATCCCCACACTGGGATTCCATGGTGTGGATACTACTTTCTACTTGCAATCTAATGATGCAATACATCACATATTAGGACTGAAAATATACAGTCCTGTCAGTGATGACACTGGGATCAGTCTGACGAATATAATAAATACAATTACAGTAAATGTATTACTGTAAAGCACAGCTCTAGCTGCACATACTGCATAGGAGGTACACTATATACTGTAACTCTGTAATTTTCCATAGTGGACAAAATACATAGTATCTTCCTTCTCTTCGAGATGAGGAAAACATGTCCCCTCTATGTCAGATATGTCTCTATTCTATGTTTCCCTTAATCCATATTGAATCATACCAGCTCCTCTCTGTGGGTGGAGAATTGCTGTCAATGCAGCAACTGGTGATGTCACTGCAGGTGTTTGACGCTTGACAGATGATGCAAAACGTCATCTGACATCTCTAAATGTGGGGTTATAGGGAGCATAGCAGCAGCAGTTTGTTCGCTGATTCACTGTGGATTGGTCCTTTAACATTTGGGACATTACGGCAGCCTGAAGAACTGAGCGGAGTCCACATGTATCTTTTTTATACCTCTGCGCCAGCGATAGCAGTGGCCGTTATGTTCCCGGGTCGTCCGTCTGTCTGCCTGTATGTCCATACATCCGTCCCATTCTTGTGAACGCAATGTCTCAGGAACACATAGAGGGGATTTCTACAAATTTGGCACAAACATCCCCCTGGACTCAAAGCTAAACTGATTAGATTTTGGAGGTCAAAGGTCACTGTGGCCTCACAAAACATGCTTTTGGTCATAACCCAAGATTTCATATGTGACTAAATTTAGCGCAAATGTCTAATAGCATGAAATAACGACTTGATAGTATTTTATATTGAAGGTCAATGGTCAGCTTCACTTTGACATTATATTGTTCTGCAAAAACACTTGTGACCATATTTCAAATTTGGTCCCTGAATTGGTGACACTGATCTAGGCTGCCCCCCTTGAAACTGTGCAGATAGTATACTATAGATCTTCTGTGCTGTTCTGTGCTGTTCTGTGCTGACGGGTTCAACATCTGTGTAAAAAATCCATGTCATCAGGATCAGCTGTATTGGCCACACATGTGAACACATACAAGGAATTTGACTCTGGTTTTTCTTTCTCTCAATGAACTTACACACTAATAGACATACAACAATATTCCACCACAAGCTCATTGCACCATCTGACAAAGCTATCAGTCACTACATATATTATGAGCCTGGACAGACATATAGTCACATAGTAAACTGCAACTTGACTGGTGTACAGAGGCATACAACCGTGTGGAAAGTAATTCTACTTTACTTTTTTTTTCTGTGTTTGGAAAGCAAAAAAACCCAAAAACCAATATATAATTTATCCTAATCACAATAAGTGGATCAAGATGGCGGCATACGTGCGTGCAGCCGCTCTTTGCTCTCCAGTTTGATGCTTTTTTAATTTATTTTTTTGTTTGTTTGTTGCTTGTGCTTGCATAACTTTGCCAAGCAAAGCATATTTACAGTCATCAAGACTTTAATTTTGGATAAATACACAATATAGCCGTCATATGTGACTTTCTTCAGGCTCAAAATATTCCCGGGGAAATGTCGAGACCACCTGGGTCTCCATGGGTTGTTATCGGGCCAGACAAGTGACATAGATTGTGTAGGGAGAGAAAGCAGAAATGAGGAAAAGCGGGCCTACTAGCTAGGTTGAGCAAACAACCACACAAACCTCCGATACCGAGCATCTTCCTCTTCAACGCCAGATCCATTGCTCACAAGATGGACAATAGGGCATTACAGTTAGCCACAAACAACTTTGTCCACAACTGCTGTGTGATAATAATAACAAAAACCTGGCTTCACTCAATACAAAATGTAGCAGTACAGCTGAAACAAAGACTCTGGTAAGAGCAGAGGAGGAGGGCTGTGTATCTGTGTGCACAATACTTGGTGTACTCTAAGCCATATCATAGACAATCACCGTTCCCCTAACCTAGAGGCTCTGTCAGTCATATGCAGACCCTTCTACCTGCCACGAGAGTTGACAGTAGTAGTAGTTGTTAAGACTATTTACATCCCACCGGATGCTAACATTAGCATAGACCTCGCCCCCATACACAATACTGTAGACAAACAAGCAGAAGACCCATCCTGATGGGGTTCATAATATTGCTGCTGACTTTTTATAAAGCATGCTGAAAGACTGTACTTCCCAAATTCACACAATATGTGAAATGTTCCACCAGGGGAAATAATACACTTGACCATGTGAATTCAAACATTAAGAATGCCTACAGGGTAGTACCTCTCCCACACCTGGGCCAGTTGGACCACCTCTCACTGCTCCTCATCCCAGCCTACACTCCCCTCAGGAGGTAAACACAAAGCCCAACACAAAGATTATCAAAACTTGGCCTAAGGGAGCTCTCTCTCTCTCAGTTACAAGACTGTTTTGCACAGACTGAATGGAATTTATTCACACAAACAGCTCTGTTTTTCATAACAAGCTGTGCTGACAGCGTCACTGTGAACAAACATATCTGGGTTTTTCCTAAGAGAAGTCCGTACACTCCTCAAAGTCCACGACACTGCCTTCAGATCAGGGGGCAAGGCCTTGTACTGCCAGACCTGACCTGAAGAGGCATCCGAGATGCTAAGTAGGCCAACAACAGGAGAATTGAGGACAATCTCACAGACAACAACCCAAGACAGGTGTGGCAGGGAATGCAGCACATCACAACCTACAAGGGCAGCAATCCATCAATTGCCAACGGAGACACCTCACTAGCAGAGAAACTTAACTGTTCCTTTGCCTGTTTTGAGACTAAAAGACACAAACTCGAAGACGCCATCTCCTCCTGCCACCAACTCTGACACCCACGCACTCACTGTTCAGGAACATTAGGTGAGACAGGTGCTTAGATTGGTGAGTTCAAGGGAGGCCCCTGCCATGATGGAGTACCTGGGAAAGTACTCAAAGCATGTGCTGACCAGCTCTCAGCAGTTTTCATTAACATCTTTAATTTATCCCTAGCACAAGCCATCATCCCTCCCTGCCTAAAGTCAGCCACTATCATCCCTGTCCCCAAGAAGCCTGTTACCGACAACCTGAATGACTGACCTGTCACACTCTATGTGCACACCTATAATCACAAAGTGCTTTGAGAGATTGGTATTAAAGCACATCAATGCCAGCCTCCCTCCCACCTTCGACCCACATCACTTTGCATTCACTACAAACAGGTCCAAAAGAGACGCCGTCACCATAGCTCTCCGCTCTGCACTCAGTCACCTAGAACACAAAAGGAGCTACTAATCAGCAAACTGTCTGCCCTGGGCCTCCACACTCATACTTACACCTGGATTAAGGGCTTTCTTACAAACTGTCAAGCTCGGTCCCCACCTCTCCTCCACCCTCATGCTCAGTACTGGCTCCCCTCAAGGCTGTGTGCTGAGCTCAATACTCTACACCTACGACTGAACTCCACCCCGTCCCACCAACTCAATCAATAAATTTGCAAATGGCACCGCGGTGGTCTGACTCATTTCAGGAGGAGATGAGGCTGCCTACAGGGATGAGGTTCAGAAGCTGACGTTGTGGTGCTCAGCAAACAATCTGACACAGAAACTCAGAATATATTTCAGGAAGGAGAAAAACCTAAAAACCTGGACCACTAGACTCTTGAACAGTTTCTTTCCTAGCCATTAACATGCTAAATAATAACCGTCCCTGTATAACTTTACAATTTGCAATAATGTTATTATGCAATTTCTCAGTGTGCAATATGTACTATGGTACATTCATATTTATTTATTTAATCTAACTATTTATATCACGTTTTGTGGTATAGGTTTGTATGTAGCTGTTGAAACTTGCACCATCCCGGAGTAGTACTCCCAATCTGGTTGTATTTTGCACTGTACAATGACAACAAATGCTTTCTATTCTATTCTACCAAATGGCTACAGGAGGTGGGGTCATGTCCGAGCTCGCAAAATTCAACATGGATTAATCTTTCGATTCAACTGTGTGACTGAAAAAGTGACAAACTTGCAGCTGCCTAATCATACTGACTACAGTGCTTTGGTGTTGTGGTGCAGTTACAATTAGTGAACAGGCATATCTTATGTCTTAGATAGGTATTCATAAAAAAATGTGTGAATCTCCTGATGTGAAACGGGTTGGTAATGAAGCTGGAAAAACATAATTAACTTTGTTGAAACTCTGACTTGTGAAACTGGCATATTCTGACAATTACAAAGCACTGGCACAGGTGGGGTCTCGACTGAGTGCTATCTAGTTTAGTGGAGCAGCCAACAAGATCAAAGAGGCAAACATCAAAACACTTGAAGACTCCAGGATGCTCATTTGTGAAGCACCACCATACTCCTTTTCATTGTCTTCTTTGTGTCTGCGTGCCCCGTTACATGTGCTTTTTATCACTCTTTACTGACCCCTCTGAAGAGCTAAAGTGAAAATGCCAAAACTATTTTATTTATTAACACTGGAAAAAGGGAGAAAAAAGAAGACATGAAGACAAGCTTAGTGGGTGGAATCTCTTATAATCTCTTATGTTACTGACTTTTGTAAATCCCTATATCCTTATGAGAAACATACACTGTTTATCTGCTAATTTGCTTTTTTGACCAGTTAGACGAACAGATTGACACTTGCACTATGTCTGTGCCAGTGTGTAAGTATGAAGCTTAAACCAGCAGATGGCTAGATTAGCATAGCAGAAAGAATGGAAGCAGGGGCAAATGTGAGGCTCTTGAAAGGTTGCAATATCGCTAGCAAGCTCAGCTGCTAGCTACTGCCAGCTAACCACAATTGGCTTTATGAACAATTATAATATGATGTAATTTATCACAATTACTGTGGGTTTTACTACTGTATGTTGTTTTATCAGTTTTTATTTGAAAACAAATGGTACAATGAATACATTTCATTTTTCACTGAATATTGAAAAAGTATAATAATTGTACACTGGCATTCAGCTGCATTTAACAGCCTGTACCATATTTGTTAGACATTTTCACAAAGCTGGTGGAAGTTTGCTGAGTAAGATACAGATTATCAAGGTTTAAACAATTTGAGGGGAAATTATAATAGAACGGTAAGTTTTGCTTTGTTCGAAACACAATTTTTCAAAACCAAATAGAGGTGAAAGAACAAGAAACATGGCAGGTTGATGTTTTAGGCTGAATCCAAATGTCCAAACTTCACCGTTCTTGCTGACAGACTTTGCAGGTGCGTTTGGGGGGAGTCTGTGAGTGCTAAGGGGTTTCCAAACCCACATACCATCCAGTCCACAACGGGCCTCAAGCAGGCTTTCTGCAGACTTCTGGAACATCCCCTTGGGGTGCAGACTTCACTGACATAATTACCCAGAACTGACTGCAATACGAACGTTACATTGTCATTTTAACCAATTGCCAACTAAAAAAAAATAACTTATTATGAATGTGTAAAACATAAAATATTACTTCAATCTTGGTGGCCAAAACATAATATTTTACATTCATTATTTAACAGTTATTTGCATGGGTAAAATTATTTTGGGGGCAGTGTGCAAGATGTGATGCTGCTAAAAGTTGCAATACCAAATGTGGCCACTATGCAAAAAAATTATGTGGATTCCTCTTCAATTTCCTGAGCAACATATTTGGGTTTTTTCAACATTTCTTTTACATTTTCATCACAGCTGGTTTCCCCATGCAGGCACTGTGATATCAGCTTATTTCATACTGATTTTCCTTTATGAGATGCATTGATGAGCGTATAGTGAAGCAGGTGATATAATAAGCAGCAACAGCATTCGTGCACAGGTGGGCTTTAATTGCTTTGTGAATGGATAGGGCAGTCATTATAACTCTGTAATGAAATCTATGATTCACATTGCAACAAACTAATGTGCTTCTTTTAGAAAGGACATGGAGATGAAAAAATGGGTGAATAGATGTATGGGGAGGTAGCATGTATCTGTTTACAACTCAAGTTTATGCTCGAGGCAGATAAAACGGAAAGGGAGATCAATAATGGATGAGGCAAGGATGGAAGAACAGAGATGCGGGATGGAAGAAACGATTAATGACTTTTCAGTGTACATCAAAATTAAGTAAAAGCAAAGATGAGATTCGTCTCAAATGATGAAATTATCATGGGAAAAGATGTCTCAAGTCTATATTTTGTATTTATATAAGCATGAATACACTCTCACCATGAGCGTACATTTACCAGTCAAGTCCTGCATAATGAGTTAGTTAACATCAACGGACTGGATTAGTAGACACGATGAATAAGTGAGGAGGAAGGGCAAAAAAGAGGTAGTGAAAAAGGAGAATAAAAATAAATGCATTCAAGCTTTTTATTATGAAGCTATGAATATTTCAAAATACATTCCCTTCAGCATAAAGGACAGTATTCTGTCAGTACCAAGAGTTTTTCATGAACACAGGGGGCTCATGCTATCCCGAGATGACTCTAGATGACTGGGTATTATAAAGCGACAAAGCCTTCAACAACATGTGTTCCTGGAATCAGACCTACTATATGTGTGCCTAAAGCTCAAGCAATCTGACCATTAGTGGTGAGGATATTCATGCATTTCGACATCTGTTTGGCTGTCAGTACATTCACAATCTTTTTCGATGCAGTATGAGTAAGGCAAATTTATTTATATACCAATTTTATAGACAAAGTGCTTTACCTTCAAATTATCTTTGATTGGTGTTGATGTATAACAACGCTTAAGCAAGGTATGACATTAAATCGTGAATTAAAAATAAAAAGACCATTTAAAAAAAACATCAAAAGGATAAAACAGAGAAACCAGAGACAGTTAAGGATGTAACAAAGATACGGGCAAGAGAAGTCTGTGATGTGCAATACCTGCATCAAATGTTTGTTCTGCATTCTGAGCACTGCGGGGGGAAAGGTTGGGGGTGTGAGCATTATGAGTCTTTCAATTGAGTTATAGTGTTTTTCCACAAAACAACACAAATTAGTTTAAAAAAAAAAAGACATAAAATATCTACACAGCCTAACATGATGTCCTCAAATTGTTTGTTTTATCTGACCAACAGCCCACAACCTCAAGATGTTCAATTAACACTGAACAAAGTAGCATATCCTCATATTTATGAAGCTGGATCTCGAGAAGCTTTGACCTTTTGGCTTGAAAAGGACACTCAATTATCACTTAAAGGACTAATTGCTCTCGAGCAGTGAGCAAAGAAGCCAGTGTATGCTCTCCTAACATAACAATAATGCACCGGCGTTTGAATGCCTTGCTTTGTTTTTGACAATAAATCAAACAATATACCCACTCCTTCTTTTGTGGATTCAACCGTTCCTTCATTTACTTTCACACACTTCAGTGAGACTTCCCTCGCAGTCGATGGGAGGCACAGCATCGTCTGGTGTCTACAGACATGGAACCACTCCTTTTAACTGTTGAGGGAGGGAAGGGTGCTTTTCATCAATGTGGCTATGCATCCAATAATGGACCATTAATCAATTATTTGTGTGCAGCAGTATGAAGCTCATTGATAACTACAACAGCTAAAAGACCAATTACATTGCGTACAGCCTTGATAGCATGACACCAAACACATCAGCTCCACCAAAAGCTACCCAATAAATATGTTTTCTCTGGCTCCATTTAAAACAGTCGACTCCTGCAGAGGCTGAATAAGTGCTATCTGCTGGGTAACTTTGTCAACATCATAATCAGCTTTGATTGGTGTTTCGTCGCAGTAGAGAATCGCAACAGATGCTGCTTCATTACCCATACAGTCTTGTCTGAGTTTACACACACGCAAGAATGGGGCGTGATGGATCATTTGTCGGCTTTATTTTTTTTGCTTTGGATTTTAAATGATGTATTTTATCGCATTTTTTGTGTATATCTGAAAAAGAAAAGAAGCCATCTTTGCTGCAATGATTCAAACTAACCTAAAATGAGCATACATTTCATATAAGTATGCATATATATATATATATACATATACATATATACAGTATATTTATATAGTTATACCACCATTGACTGCATACAAACCACGGTTGACATTAACAACAACAGTATGGCACAACACACACACATGCACCGAGAAGAGACAGAAACAGTGCACCCAGAGGATAATGGATTAGTATAGATTTAAGAAGATTCCACTGTTTGTTAAGTGTGTGTGTGTGTGTGTGTGTGTGTGTGTGTGTGTGTGTGTGTGTGTGTGTGTGTGTGTGTGTGTGTGTG
>JBBPCS010000283.1:602834-620837 GCA_037974645.1 Hollardia meadi
ACACACACACACACACACACACACACACACACACACACACACACACACACACACACACACACACACACACAGACTTTCTCCTGTGGCCTACTTCTACCTCATTGAGCCCACCCAGCGGATAACTGATATGTGCCAAAATAAGGTAGCATCATACCTTGGCAATAATCGTTTTGAAAAATAAATCTCATGTGTGTGCTTTTTTTTTTCTGCAGAAACAGAGTGGCAGCATGTCAATGCTATAATAATCCCATCCATAACAAGAAAGCCCTGAGGCTGTAGCAGACACACTGCTGCCAAAGAGTAAATTCAGCATTCCTAATTGCACTCGTTTTTAGCAAAAAGAAGAACAGAATCTTATTGTTTTGGACATACATGGGTGATTCCTGATACGTGTGATGGGGACAGTGGGGTGAAATACAAAGGGAGACAGAATGAAACTAGGATGGAAATTAGAAGAGAGGGGCGGGGTCATTGCTGGAGAAAAGAAGCATGTGTGAAACTAATTTTAACAAAATGAACTTTATCGCAGTTTTCTATTTTAGTGCTTGGCTTTGAATCTCGCAGGATTTCTCCTTAAAGCGGAGCCTTGCAGGACCTGTGGCTCACATTTTGCTGGCTAAATATCAGTTATAATGTCCAGTGGGAGACATTTAAAAAGCCACTGAATTGAAGGTGATGCTGCTTAAGTTGCCGACATCATATATTTCTGCTTGAGTGAATTTAATATAGCAACGGTAATAGCCAAATGTGGGAACAATGCAACACATTAGCCCTTTATCCTATTTTCCAGGAGCCTCCACTTTAGCTATATTATGATTCATTATACAATCAAAGCCTGATCCTTCCACCTCGTCGTATGCAAAATGTGCCACATTCAGAGTTTAAAAAACGCCTAAAGGGTGTAAAAAAAACACACAATAACAAATGTGTTATCAACCATTATCTTCTTGTCTGCCAATACAGCATGGCTTAAAAACACTCCCCTCAGGGCTAAACATGCCAAACAGAGAGGTAGATGTGACTCCCTGACCTCTTCCAAAACACAGAGAGGTTGAAGTTCAGAGGTCAGAGCTTGTCTCTGCGCTCGCACCTCATTGAGTGGGACATGTTTGGTTCGGCTGTGCCCCAGGGCTTTGATTTCTCTGACCCGATATCCAGTTAAATATCCTGCTTTGAGCTCCACCACTCACATCCCGTCTTCCTGCACTTGTACCCCGAAGCCGCCCTCAAGTCAAGCTATGTTTAATTTCATTAGTCACATTCACCTTGCTTTTCTTTCTCTGCTTTGCGTTTGTCTTTTTTTTTAAAAAAAAAGGGGAGGGGGGGTCTTTCTAGGTAGCGCTTTGCCGACAATTTGCTGCTGCTTGAGCTGTAATAATGCCAGAGGGGGTGCTGCAACCGTTTGCTAAAAACAATAACATGCAAATTAGTATTAAGGCAGTTACTAGCTGTTCAGCACATTCTTGTTTGTGGATTTTTGTTACGAGCCGTTTATCTGTTTTTTGTTTTGTTTTGTTGAGATGACAAAAAAACAAAAACACGAGTGGGGAAAGAAAGAGATCAGTCACAGACAGGATGTGTTATTGGATTGCTTAGCAGGATGCTGGTGAAAGTAAAGCGTGTGAAAGACAAAGTCATCCACCTGTTTCTCCGTGATGGCCTCATATTCTCTCATTTACAATAACCCATGACTCGAGAGTGTGAGAACATTCACACACACACACACACACACACACACACATACACACAATATAAACAGAGAAAGCAAAGTTGTTTTAGATGTGCCCCTTCCAATATGTGCCCCCTCTGGCAAGTCCCCAATCAACACACTGGCATTCTCACACAATATTGAAAAGATCTGGAAGACAAAAGACTCTGCCAGTCAGGATGCTTATTCACAGGCTCTGACATGTATTATTTGAAACTGCTGTCAGACAAACTAGACAACACACACACACACACACACACACCAGTCTGCCTAATCATCTGACAACAAGGAGCCCATTGTGCTGTGTTATGACTTTGTAGAGCAGCCCACCACCCAGAGGGGAGAAACATCTTCAAAGGCTTACCCTTGCCAGTCAAGAGCCGGATATCACAAGCCAACCATGTGAGGTTAGAGGAATACAGATATAGCCAGAGAGCATGTTAGTCAGCTTAGACACCATTCCTTTCCCTCACTCTTCTTGACCTTCGCCCGGTGCCAGATGGACAGAAAGGATATTCAGGAGTCATGGGAGAGCGTTTACCTTATTTGAACCCTGGCTTTGGTCAAATCATTTTTTTTTAACCAATTTTAAGAAATATTTGTATCCTGTCACTAATCAAGACACTGAATGTGTGTCTGCACAGCCAGAAGAAACATGAAACAAATTCCTAATACTTGAATGAAAAATGAATCCAAAATATTATTCTGCAAAGAATCTGCATGAGCTGATGTCATTGTTTGTATATTTTCATTGAGCTGAAATCCTTTTTTTCCCCAACGATGTATAACCTTTGTGAAAACACCTACTGTTTTCTTTTTGAGTGGCGTCAATACATGGCAACATACGCTGACCTGAAATCATACACGTTACATACCGGTATGCCGTGAAGGCACTGATTTTATCACTGTTATTATGTTTTTTAGTCTTGTAGATGAGGGTGTGTGCAGTAGACATGAAGAACACCTGGGAGAAGCCGGTGAAGCAACAGTGGAGTGGTTTAGACAATGCCACAAGGGTAATTTATTGATTTCTACTACAATATATAAAACAAGTTGGAACTTTGACAGCCACCCCTTTTACCTATAAAATAAAACCCAAACTGCATAAAACTAGCAAAGAGCAGTCCGTTTAAGGAGAGAAAAGGCCCACCAGGCAGACGGCTACTGGTCCCACCATGTGTTGTAGGAGGACCTTAGAACATTGTACAAAGGAAGGCATTGTCTTGTCCCACCACCCTACCCGAGTTTTATATTTCCTGAAATGGCCTAAAGCCTTTTTCCATCTAACAATCACATTTACTCCCTAGACTCCCCAGCTTTGAACTGTCTGAAAAACATGTCAGACAAGTGCTATTGGCATCAAGTTATACTGTGCGGTGTATGTGTTGCCCATAGCAAAATAGCTCAACAAAGGTGTCCACAGTGTTCACAGATCTTTAGTCCAATGGAAAGAGTTCCAAAGTTTGGGAGCCCCAACCCCAAAAGCACGGTGTCCTTTAGTCTATATCGTGGAACTACAGAAAACCCTGATCCAAGGCACGTAGAGACATGGGTTACTTTTCACTATGGTGTCTCCTAGTTTCCCTCACTCACATCTTTCCCTTGCCACTTAGCTTAACAAGCTAGCTTAACAAGCTAAGCTAAACAAGAATTTTAAATTAACATCTTGTGTGGCCAAAAACTTACGTGTAAAACCGTTTCAGTGTGACGGCCATACTTCAGGAAGTCGCCTGTTGGCCAAGAAATAGCATAAAACCACTATTTATTGTTTTTAAACTTTGTGTTTGGACGTATTTAACAAAAAACATTGTTAATTAATGAGCTTTATAGGTGATGTTAGGTGGATTTCACCATTGGACAGAGTCAGAATAGCTATTTTACCCTGTTTACAGTGCTCAGAAAAGCAAACGGCGTGCTGGTTGTAGCTTTAAATTTAACAGAAAGGCAAAGCAAATAAGGATATTAAAGTGCTCAACATTTAGACTTGCCTTTCATTAGTAAAGCTATTATTGGTCATTATGGACATTTTTTTCATGATTATCTTATAAAGAGATCAAGACAGACATTTTTGCTCTTTTTTTCTTGTAAGTATATCTGTGACAGTTAATCTCAGCTCTTTCCTTGAATAACCGACTGAAGCAATGCGTATTATGAGATATTTTGTTCTTAAAGATTACATGGCACGTGAGTCTTTTCCCTTTACTAAATTAGATTTTGTGTCACATGTAGAAGCGAAACCAGGTTTAGTATTATAATAGACAAGGTATGCAGTATTACTTAAAGAGCTTTAAGACACTGAAGGTAATTATCTTTTAGCTGGGGACTGTAGCTTAAATGTCAACATTTTTAATAATGAGGCAAGAATCTCTCCTCTCTTAATCGAAATTTAGGCTACCTCAGGAAGAAACTGATATGAGCAAAGCTGATTAAGTATTTGGAAGCTGTTTGACACACACTGAGCTTTTTAGATGTACAGTGTGATCTGTATTTGGTTTAAGATGTAATTAAAGGCAAGCACTTGCAACTCATACAATCGTGGAAGCACTGATTGTTATATTTTGTGATGTGAATTCCAACTTCACATTAAAGCAAATCAATACAAAGCTTTTCAGCAAAGCAGCTACTCAGCCACGGTAACCTAATTGCCAAATCAACTGATTTTAAACAAGCCAGTGGCTTCAGATCATTTGGATTTGTATGAGGTTGGTTGTTTTTTTTTGGTGAAAGTGAAGTGCGTGTGCGTGTGCGTGCGTGCGTGCGTGCGTGCGTGTGCATGTGAGTTGGCAAGAGAGTGGTCTCATTTGTCTTTTCTGAAACCAAACCCATTTTGTTAACAAGCTACCTATGAGTAAAATACCTTAATCAATGCTTAATCAAAATCCTAATCATATTAGGCACATTCTAATATGAATAACAATACTATGAATAATAAAATCTCAAACTAATTTGTTAGAAGAGCATACAAAGAATACTAATTATTTCTGTTACCTGCACATGTGAGTCATTAGTAATGGGGTGCTCTAATTGAGTGGCTTTTGTTAACATTGTTTGCAAACCTAGTGATGTAATATTTTTCATGTATTATATGTTGATTTGATCACAGTGACACTAAAGGTGTCAGTGTGTTTGAACCAAAGCAGATGTTCAAAAGGTGTAACCCTCTGTAACTTTGTGAAACAAAACAAAATGTGTGAGAGAAGTGTGAGAGTATGAGAACTTGTCTCTCAAGCTGTTTTTGGAATTTTCTTTTCACACCTCGTAATTTTCCATTTGTAAAAATGAAGTTAATTAACAAGTAGAAGCCGAAAGTCAGTAGTATCTTTTTGTAAGGCCTTTCTGCCTGGTACGTACCCATGTGTAGTAAACTCTATGCCCCCAGATCAGGCTTAGGACATTTTTAGCCAACTAGCGCAAGTGATGAAAAGAAAGTTCAGAAAGTTCCCTTCTGAGCTACAGAAGACAATATACAACTGTTTTCACAGGCTGAAGCTGGAATAATGCTTGCCGTAGCACAATTTGTTGGCAAACTTGACTCGGGGCTCACTCAAATACATCTGTGGGGCTGTTTCTTTTATACTTTTTCTGTAGATCTGGACAAGGCGTTGTTGAGTTGTGTATGCCAGCTCCTCTGCAAACCTGTGCAACCAACTGCTTAGGAGATGTTTGGAGATGTATAACTCTGTCTTGAGTTGTGCACCTCATGGCGAGCGAACTGGCCTTTATGTGAGAAATCACAACTGTCAAACAGAATGTGTATTAAATGAAAATTCATACTATCATTACTGTAGTGTATGTCTACAATGGGAGGCGGTGTTTTGTGTGTGTGTGTGTGTTTTTTGTATGCTTTTCATTTGCAGCTATACGCATATTTGCATGCTCCATGCTCTTTGTGTTATGAAGCAGTTCTCGCAGGTTTGGCTTCAGAAGCCAGGATTAGCACAAGAACACAGATTTGGTTCACAAAGCAGTAAGCAATTTCACACCTTTTTGCCCGACTAACCTGCTTGCAAAGGAGGGCGAAACGGACACTGTGTCAGCGTGTAATACTTTGTTGTCGAGCTACTTCTTTCCTCGAGGAAAGGTTGAGGGGGTAGAAATAGAGAAAGGGTGAGGGGGGATGGAGGGAAGTAAGGACCAAATGTTTACAGAAGCTATTTGCTTGTCCCAGATTGATTCACCTCATGCTACTAAACCACAAACCTTGAGCATCTTAGCCAGGTGCCTGCAAATGAACAATCACACTGTTTATAAACACAGTGTGAGAGCTGGCTGTCTGTTTGGCTGTCTGGTTGCGCTGCCATAGCCAGACACTAGACTGTGCCAGTGCCAGTGGCCACTGCCAGTGTTACAGCCCTGTCAGATCGGCTAACAGATGGCCTTGAACGGGTTGGAGCCTGCCTGAGCACTTCCAGAAACAGACGAAATGCAATGACAAGTGATGGGAACTTAAAGCAGGGGTGGCATAGTGGGAATGGTAGCAACAGCAAAATGGAAGGGAGAAAACAGAGGGGAGGAGGAGATGTGAAGACGGTTTTGAATGGATTAGGAGAATAGGAGGGAAGGATAGATCTAGGGTAGAAAGGGAAGTGCAAGGCAAGCAGATGAGCTGAAAAAGCATGATGAAGGTTGAAAGAATGACAGGGGAATAGAGCAAAATATGATGTAAAGGTAGACAGAAAGATGCAAGTAAAAGGGAAGATAGAGACAGGCAAACAGAGAGGATGACAGAAAAAGAGAGGAGAGAAAAGTGCAGTACAGATACAGAAGAGAGAGGGATATGATAGAGGTCATCCGTTGCTAGGCAGAGGGATGATTGACATCTCTCTGGATTGTGAGCTTTGACAGCAGAATGTGATATTGTCCTCTTAGATACAGCCTACTGCATCTCATGTCTTATTATGGACATGAAAAATGTGTAGCTATGTCAAATGTTATATAGGCGCTGGCCTTGGCAAAACAGTTCTATTGGTATATCCAATGATCATCTTTCTACATAGTATATTTATGCATCTTCTTCGATACCATCTGGACTTTGGAATTTGTGAGATTTCTAACTTTGTCTCTTGTTTCTGCCTTATTCCATCTGTCCATCCATTTTTCTTCCAGGTCTTGGTCGGGTGGCAGCCAGGGAGCTCAGCTATCCTTCTCTACAGTCACGTCCTCCAGCTTGTCCTGGGAATCCCAGGGCATTTGACAGCCAGATGTGACATCTAATCCCCCCAGTGTGTTCTGGGGCTGCCCCTATAGTCTCCTACTATTTTGAGAGTAACTCCACAAGGAGGCATCCATGGGGCTTTAGAAACTTGAATGACTGCAAATGATGCATTTCAATGTCAAGGAACAGCGGTTGTTTTTGGGATTTCCAAGCTCATCACCTTTCTCTAAGAGGTGAGCTTGGGCACCTTGCAAAGGACACTTGTTGGCTTGTATCAACAACCGTGTGGTTTGTGTGGCTACCCAGAACTTATGACCATAGATGAGGGTTGATACATAAATCAATCAGTAAATTGAGAGCTTTGTCCTCAGACCCAGATCCCTCCTTACCAAGAAAGAAAAATGTTATGTTTTTTTGTTTTCAAGATAAGAAACACTTGCTAAGATTAGTTCTGTTAGAAAATTTAGTTAGAGTCCATCCCTTTAAAGTGAAACATGAAATTATTCAATTGAAGCATACTGTAAATCTCATATTTGCGTAGTTTATCTATCAGTCACACTCTTCTGTCAGGCTCTTTTCAATTCTTCATCAGGACACTTTGTGACATATTCGGCAATTCTTGGCTACAAGAGAGACAATGAGTTCACCCACCTGGAACACATTAGGAGAAGACCAATGAGGTTTGGTTTCAAATGGCATGCGATCTCCTGGTTGAAAGTCGTGTTTATCCTCTTACCCCTGGTGCTATTTATCCATCTAGATTAATTGGGTTTGAGATGATGAGTTTTGGCGGCAGAAATGTCTTCTCTCTATCGAATATAATAGTTGGCACTTTTGGTGCTCAAACTGACAAAAAACATGCATTTGAAAAATTCAACTACAATGTCTCTTTCCAAAAAATAATGACCCACTTACAAAAGATAATCCACAGACCTTGCTGTGAGCAGTTTCACTCAGGAACTATTTTCTTTCTGCCAGACTACCCTGTATCGCAGCGTAGTAGGAAACACATATCAACTCATGGATGAGAGGCTTGTGCTCATGACAGGGCAGGATGTAAACATTAATGGCTTTCACCTGGGCTGAACTGTTATATTAGCTAGCTTAGATAGCTAGCCTCTCATCCATGAGTAGATGCACAGTTCCTTCTGAGCGATGATGCGGGGGAAAAAATAATTCCTCCATTACACTGCTCACAACAAGGTCTGTGGATTGTCTTCATTAATGGGTCATGATTTCTTGAAATAGACATTGCTGTTGGGTTTTTAAAAAAAAAAAAAAAATTTCTTCAATGATTTAAACACACAAGTTAAGTGCTATCTATGATATTTCAGAGAAGGCAGACTTTTTCTCGATTTAAACCCGGTAACTCACACCAAAACTATCTAGATGGGTATAGCAAAAAGGAAAATGTATTTTTGATTAAGATAATATCACTGTCTGTCAATATATGCAGTGTGGAATGCAGCACCTTTTCTGCCCCCTTGACTATATTGCATTTGCACTGCATTTGGAATTGTTATCATCAAAGAATATCGTAAATTGAACAGCAGAATAATAATTGCCTCACTGTAAATAGCAGTCATTGTGTAGAGACTGAGAGTAAACAAACACCCATTGGTATTCAGCTTCTATAGTGAATTTGTCATCTCACAGGAGAAAGCAATGAACACACACACTGACACACACACTGACACACACACACACACACACACACACACACACACACACACACACACAACTTCACAGTGTTGTCTCACTGAGGGGTGTACATCAGAACCACATTGGGTTCGCTGCATCACTGCTTGAGGGCCCCCGACAGATCCCTGATATTGAAATTGATTCGTCTAACATTGATCGCATTCTCTACACCAACTGTATATCCGTGGTACATTATTTGCTATTGTCTCTCACTTTCTTGCTCACTCCTCCATCCCCGCCTATAGCAAAGCAACTCCCCCAGAGAAGCAAACTGTGCCAACAGTCTTGTTTGGGGAAAAAAAAAGAAAAAAGAAAGAAAGCGGAGGGGGGAAATTGGGATGATCCATAAATCTGTGGGATGAAAAAGAAAGTATAAGAACGTTTCTTTCTTTCTCAAAGGGAAGTTTCACCAAAGAGCTTGTCCCACTCTACATAGAACAGACGATGCGCTCCCTCTCTTCTCTTTTCTCCCCCATCCTCTTCTCTCTTCCTTCCAGTACAATAATTCTAATTATGTTCAGACAACTAAACATGCCAGCTCTAACGACAGCACAGATATGGGGAAATTGGCTCATTTGCACAATAATAAATGAAGGTTTGAGCCCATAGAAAGCCTATTAACATTTAAATGATACAAGGACGTTATCTCTAAAGTGTGTGCTTATCCAGGGTGGCTTTCTGTGTGGATGTGCGGAGAATGATCAAACAGCCATGCATCTGACTGTGCCCCGCACTCCTCAGTGCATCACTGACAACCCAACCGACAGTGCTTTGTAATTGGGGCGAAAAGGGAGGCGGAGAAGGTTGGGGGAGGAAGTAGGGGGGCACTGAGTAGCACAAAGATCAGGATGGGGTAGGCAGTAAATGTTTTGAGGGGGATGCCATCCCCCTTGTTAGCAAAATGACAAATATGCATCCCCCTTGTTGGCCTGCCACCCCCTCCTCTAGATTCCCTCTTCGAGTGCAGGGAGTGTTTACTCGAGTATGCTGGTCTGTATGACTCATTGAATCCTTATCCGACTGAAGTTTGTGAAAGTTAGAATCTATATCTACGAAATATCAGTAGCCTAACTGTACTGTGTAATTGTGTCTTTTACTTCCATCAGTTTCACCTTGGATCAATTATATTCCCTAAACTATGCACTATAAATACTCAATTCTGTATTGTAGCCTAGAGTAGTGTCACCTTCATGAGCAAAGTGGCAAATAGTAACATCGTTGCAGGAGAGTGAGTGGATCATAGAGACAAACTGCTGGCTGTAAGCATCCTGCAACAATATTCTTTAGGATTTACATGGGATGCCATTGGTTGGTGGTGTGGGGGCAGGGGGTGCTCCCATTGGGCCATCCCACTTGTCAAAAAATTACTGGTTGGGTATAGAGGAGGAGCAGAATGCGGTGATGAGGTGGGAAGGTGAGGAAAGGGAGAGGACACAGAGGTCTATTACATGTCTGTAACATGATATAAAGGGTGTCAGGGCAACTCTATAGTAAAGTTAAATAAATGCAGACAAACAGAATACTGTTGAGAAGTATGCAACAAAATCAAGATGCCCAGGAGACATGTTGCCAGCCATACGATGTTTAAACAGGCTGTAAGCTGGGACATAGGGCCATAGGTTGTTTTTTGTTTTTTTAAATGCACAGACCTGACCTGGGACCTGACATTCTTGTACCATAATTGTTTGCAGTTGTTTATACCCTCCTTTAATCATTATTTTGTAAAGAACAACAATGAAGTAAATTTTCAAATTAAAGCTCGAATTGACCTGAATTTTTGGACGCACAAAGTCAGTCCATCCTGAAACGCAGCGTCCACACTCCAGTCTTCACGTGGTCCTACTTGACCCCGTAGATATGGAAGTCTGCAGTGTATTAATTCTAAAGATACAATTGTAGCATAAAAGCATTGCCATTTCCTTTGTTATTACTACTACTGTGGCCTTTAAGCTGCTAAAATATGACGTTATTAAACTTAAAATACCACATATTTTGGGATGTGACATTAACAAAAAAGAAGACATGGAACAGAAGTCATATTAGAACTTTAAGTTCTTATTCCTGATATTCACTGCATGTGGTGTGTGTGAGGCTCTGCTTTATTTAAGAAGTAATGTGCCTGAAACCATTTTTTCAGTTGATTATTCAACTAGTTGATCAAAAGGAATATAATCGGAAAGTATTTTGAGAACTAATTATTTATCGTCCATCGTTTTTCAAGCAAGAATGCCAAACATTCTTTCGTTGTGGTTTCTCATTTGTGAGGATTTTCAGCTTTTTCCTCACACGTGCGAAAGTTACTTGTTATGGGCATTTTTAATTACTTTCTCACATTTTATAGGCAAAATGACTAATTACTTGATAAAAACAGAAATACTAAATACTGGTAAAATGGCCTGAACACGTGTAAGAAAGATACGTCTGCGGTTGCAAAGCACTGCCGCATTCTGCTTATGTGGACTTTAACTCACTCAAACATGATGTCATACTTCTAATATTGTATTTTACGGAATTAACTGATGTTGTTGTTGTTTACCACCTATTGTAGCGACGTTGGTGGTTCTTTGTGGGCTAATTTTGTGCTTGAACTTGTGTGTGAATGTACTGTATTTAGAAATCTCTGGGTCAACACCCACTCACACATGCTAAAATAAGCTGTGTTTATTCCTCATGACAAACACACACACACTCAGACTCTCTTTCACCCTCTCTTTCCCTCTGGTGGGAACGCACTTTGCCTCTTCAACCCTCATTAACATACCAATAGTGAGCAGACAGCTAAAGCTAGTTTGTCAAAGGTATTTTAATTACCAATTAGAAAGTTGGCTGCCTGTGCATGAGCTGGTTAAATATCTTTTTCACTCTGCTTCTTGCTTTCTCATACTACACACACACACACACACACACACACACACAGACGCATAGGTGTATTGCTCAGAGCACCCCTGGTGCCGTAGCCTTGATAAACAATGTCCCATTCAGCTCCATATGAATAATTAAGGGTCGAGTGTTGAGAAGAAGGCACTTGTTTATTCAGAGAGAATACCCTTGTCGAAGGTATACAGAGATGCCAGAGAAGCTTATGGCCTGCCATGACATTATCCAAATGGCAAACTTACAAAAGATGTATAAACACAAACATCTCCTGAATGCGCACCGTGACACACTAAATAACATTCATAAATGATAAACCAAGTGGATAAATAGTGTGGTAAATATGAAATATTGATGCGGATTTGGAAGACGAGGCATGGGATGTCCTTATTAGGGCTGCTCCTCCGTGTGCGGGTGTTTAAAACCCATGGATCTCTGGGTTTAAAGGTGAATCCTGGTGACACATCGGGCAACCCATTTTGATTAATTATATCCTCCAACAAGAAAAGCTTCACTGTAAACTGAAGCAATTAAACTCGAAGCTTTGCAGCTGTGGTTGTCAACCTGGCAGGTTCCATAAGGTTTGTGACTGTGAGTGATAATTTGCATCTGCTCCCTTGGCCTTTTGCTGCACCTTTTAAATATATAATGAAGAATACATCTTTGTCTCTTTGTTCTTTGCTCCCTGATACCCTTTGACTTGATCCATCAGCATAGCTAACTTCAGCCTGCAGACTTGATGAGGAAATATGCTGATCTGCCGAATCCTACAGTTTGGGCCCGTCAGGAGCGATTACAAGCAATAATGCACATTCGGAGGAAATTTATCTGCTTTGAAACAATATCAATGTGGTGCTGGATGCAATGGGTTTCATTTGGAAAACAAGCTGTATGTTACTTGGAATCCTAACTACAGTTCTATTCTGCAATTCTACAGTATTTACAGCTCACAAGAGTGTTTGGGTTGTAAGAAAAGTTGATGTAAATTAACACAGACAACACACTTACTAGCTTGTCTAGGCTAAATCTCATTAATGTCTATAGGCAAAGACATGGCTGCAGCTTAGCTTGTAGCAATCACTTAGCAGAACAGCTCCAAATGCACAGCCTGGAGCCTGAGGGGTTCCAGTTCACATAGCGTGAAACTCAAGTGAAAATAATCAAGGAGGCCAGCACTGCACGGCTTAGTACAGTTGTACTTCTGTGGGATAAACACGTAGTCTTAAGCAAGAGTTCAGCTCCCTTTGTTATGTTGTTAGTGTTTCATGCTAGCAGCTCCGAGGGGTGACAGGAAACAGAGTAATAAAGACAGATGTGACCGAACAGCATGAGCCGGTAGTCAAACCCCATACTTAGGGTGTATGGTATTGGCAACACAGAGCACCAGACAGCCGAGCCACAGGGGAACTGTGTGAGATGCATTCAAAATCTTTGATGGATAGCTGTTATAATATAATAAGTCATACAGAAGCCATTATAAAGCCACAATACAAATGCCACAGCATGAGGTTTCACGTCATTACTCTAGTATTTTCCTCTGAGGTGTTACCAGAACAGCAAAACACCTTGACACCATAATATCTATTTGCAGAAGAGGTAGAAGTGTCATTAAGGGAAACATATGGAAAGCAGTTCATCATGGTTGGTATTCTTCTAGGTGTGTTCAGCTTGAATTGGAAATACTATCTGCTGGTTCCTGTAGCTTTGGATTAGCCTATACTTACAATCCCAAGGGTCCTGTGTATTGCATGTTTTGAACCATCCAACCTTACCTGTGGCAGATTGCCAGTGCTCTAAGTGCTACGAACAAATTTAATTGCCAGGATTTTAAATCAGTCCAGTACTGCTGCAGAAGCATCCAGATTTGCTATTCTAATTTCAGTTTTAGAAATTACTAATCTGCATCTGTGTAGGGATACACAAGATGCAAATAGAGAAAAGCCAATCATGAAATGCAAGTGTCAGATGTTTTTCTTTTTCAGCAAACATGGCCAAAAATCTTAAAATGTTAGGTGTAAAAACATCCTTAAAAAGGAAACCAAATAATCCTTTATTCCTTGGCCCATGGCCCAACTTTGCACTACATTTAATTGGAATCTGTTCACAAGTTTTAACAAACAGAAACAGCAAACAAAGAGACAAACAGCACTAAAACACAGAGGTGAAAAATGCTTATTTCACCACAATGAAATTGGATTGATTTTCTGTCTTTTCTTTTCTTTTATATTATTTTATTTTCAGTTATGGTTTTTAAAAGAATCATGAAAACAAGAGAAAGACAAGATGGCTACAGCACCATGTCACATTTGCGTGTCAAACAATTAAAAGCCCAGTCACTAGAAACGCGCCTGAATGGCTCGCCTGACGTGTGCCTTTTTTGACGTTCTTCACTTTTTGAATGTTTTAAAATGAAATTCTGGCCATATCCTAAAAACTACACCTTTAATTGAGCAGACTGAAAGGACACTAATCAACCTCTATTTATTTTTTTTACTTTCCTATATAATGCTGCTGATAGCTGATCAGCAACAACATAATAATAGCTTGTTGACTGTAGGGATTTGGGCTCCTAACAGTTAAAAATTGATGTGGTGTTTTTTTTTTTAATGCAATTGGCAAAAAGTTCAGAGTTTGCATTTATTGCAAGTCAATTTAGAGGGGTTACGATCAATATCTGCTCAGGACCAAATGACAGACAGTGTGTCTATATATCGTTTGCTGCTGAGCAGTTAGTGCAGTCAGTTTTTATCACTTTTTTGCCGCCTGCTATGACCGAAAACAACACTGTGAGAACACTAAGAATGAACCAAAATGATGAGCGATGAACCATAGTGAGGCCCTAGGTGGCATCTATCTATCTATCCATATCCAAGATCTGCATGAGGCCACGACAGCCAGGAGAGGGAAAGATTGGTCCAGCAGAGAGGAGGATAAGATTTAGAGAAAGAGTTTTTTAGAGTTTACAGTTTATTGTGTTCTTGTCGGCAGGGCATTGAGTACTGGTAGAAGGGGTGGGGGCTGAACTAATCAAATAATATGGTACTAATTGAACGTTAAGGCGAAGAATTTTAAGTTTAGATTTAACAGCCCCACTGGAGTCAGACTGTCTGATATCAGCAGGGAGGTTATTCCAGAGGAATGGGGCATGATAGGAAAAAGCCCTGACATAAGGTTTAATGAGGCGTCCTGAAAAACAAAAATAACTAGTAATAATATAAAATCCCCTACATGATAAGTTATTGTAATTCAAATCACCTACTTTCCTTTTCCATTATGCACCATTTTTAAAAGGACAGGATATAAGCACGGGAACGTTCTTCAGCGCAACACTGGTTTTCAAACACACTTGAGGAATCCTCCCGTCGGTGTGTGCCTTACTGTAGCTGATATGTGATCAGGATTATATCGCTTCAGCACTCTGGCCTAGGGCACACATCACACTACGCAACATAAAAACCAGACAGACCACATACACACACATCAATCTGTGTCCTCCCATCCATCTCACTACAGTGTAATCGGCCTTATTTGACCTGAGCTGAGGGGGGTCAACAGGGTGGACAGATGTTTCGTGATAATGGTTTGTGTGACTGTGTGTGTGTACATGTGTAAATGTGTGTTAGGAGATAATGCTAGCAAGCTGGTGTAAGACCTACTGCCACTGTGTTTTTTTTGTTGTTTTTTGTGTGTGTGTGTGTGTGTGTGTTGTTTTTTTCGCTCTTATTTCACGTCTTCCTTTATGCCCCCAGGTCACATCAGTTGCAATTAATCCATCCTCCCTCATCACCGATCCACTCATCTTACATTAAGGAGAAGGCTTTATCTCACGGTGTGTGTATGAGTGTGTGTGTGTGTGTGTGTGTGTGTGCGTGTGTGTGTGTGTTTGTGTGTGAACGCAAGATAACCCTGATCTCAATCTATTGAAGCAGCAGGGGGGTTCGAAGGGTTACCCTCTCACACGCATTTGTGCACTCGCTCCTGCACACACATACAAACACACACATTGAAAAAAATATATCCAATAATGCTGAGATCCTATTGGTGGCAACCAATTTCCGACTATCACAATGCCCATAAAAAATCCCAAAGCCAATAACTCCTCTGAGGCCCATAATTCACTCTTAATCGTCTTGTTCCTCTGTCGGGTGTGACACTGCTGCGGTGCCTGGCTGGATTTTTAAATCTTCCATCTTCCAACCCTAACCCTTATGTGTCATCTCCTCACTCCCCCCCCCCCCCCCCCCACAATGCCCCTTCCTGGCCCCTATTAGAGGAGGACATCCTAAACCTCTCATTTTTTCAGCTCTGCTCCCGATGGTCTTGGAGGAAGAGGGCAGAAAGCAAGGGAAGCAAAACCAGGACTTGACTTAAGGAATCCGGCGACACACTTCGGACAACCCCCCAGATGTCCTATATAATGAGTGTTTTAACGAGTGCCCAGCCTGTTTTTAGCTGTGTTTGTTAATTAATCAGTAGGCATGCCGTGCCAGCAGATGGCAGTAAGGATAAGGTGCCTCTGGGGAAATGTCTAATAGGGTAACAGGCAAGAGAGGAGAAAGAATGACAGATCAGTCCCCAGATTGCAGACAGGTGACCTCTGTCACAATATGGCAGTCAGGGCGTTGTAGTATATGCTGCTGTACTCACATGGTCATCAAAGGGCAGAATTTACATGTGTGCGCTTGTGTAATACAGATGCAAGCACACGCTGGCACATGTCCACAAACACAGGTCAGAAATACACACATACATGGAGTACACACAGATACCACACACAAAGCACAGTACTAGGAACCTTTTCTCCTGGTCTTCCCCAGCGGGAACCTTGACTGTACTTGTTTCCAGGGCAGAGTAGGAGGGTGGGTGGGTGGGTGAAGTGGGCGTTATTGCTGCTGTGGGGCTCCATCACACAGATGGACTGGGCCCGGTGCATATGCTGACAGAACATTATACGTCTCTCTCCACTTCCCTGTGTAGAGCCCCGCCCGAGTGCACAGGGGCCCCGAGTGGAATATTAACGATCCCAATTCAATTTGTGGGAGCCAAAGCTACTTCCTGGATGAGCAGTGTCGACACTTCTGTGTAATGGATGACGAGCATGCAGGGATTGTGTGTTGTTCACCTAATAATGAGGTAGGAGTAGAAAGTAAAAGCTTTGTTAAGTGTGTTGCATGTTCTCCCTTATTGAGAGTCTGTGCTGAAAACAAGAAGAAGAAAAGCCTTGTACTGACACAAAGCCTCACACCTTCATCTGCCTCCTCGGCTTTTGTGTATTACCAAGCTCCCAGCAATTGAGCATTACATTACAAGCCCAATAATGGTTGTCCTTTCATCTCTGTTTTGGTCCTCACCAACTCCTGAAGAAAATCTTTTTGGCTTTTTAGCTGATAAACGCTCCACCAAGTTCCTCATGTACATACCATATTGTACCAGTGTCAGACATTGCACACTGTGGATACTGTTTGTAGCTCCCTGAGGAGTATGGCATGACTACTGCTGCAGTCGTATTGTGTATTGATTTAAACCTAATTACACAAACACTGTCAACGTGGTTATGACGCCATTAGGCTCCGACATACTGCTAGTTGCTGTAGCCTATCCTGTCACCACGGTTGCTCCCCTCTTCTGCTCTGGAAAACCAATGTTTGCTAAAATGCATCGCCACTGTGAGTCACCGCAGACACCGGCTCAGGAAACTCCGCCATACTGCAAAATACAGAGAGGTTTTTCTGGCCGTGATCAGCCTAATCAGCAATGTGTGAACTCCGTTGTTGAGGGTTTAAAGGTAACGGACATTCGTTGGGTTTAACTACTGTCTACATTCATTTCTTGTTCCTGTCACTGCCATGTAGTCTATGACTAAATATTTATACTCAAAAACACAAAAAAATTCAAAAGAATCATACGAGCATTAGATAGAACTAAATCAGAAGTGAATAAAAGAGAATGTGTTTCAGAGGCATGGCATTCGAGCAATAGACATATTTTTGTAACACTCTTGGATTAGTTATATGAGCAGATTGCATTATTATTTTTATTGGGAGCCAGTTACATTTCATTATACATGTTTGTTTAATTGTTGCTTTAATGCTTTAAAATGCTAAAAATGTTATTATTTCATCAGTATACAACCACGCTGTTTTTCTGTACAAACCGTATGACACATCGTTATTGACACACTGAAATACCTATATGTCTATGATAGGTTTAACCATACAGGATATCACTCAACATCCAGCTGAGGCACATTATTGCTCAGACTGTATAATATGCCCATGAGTGCTTAGCTTGAAATAACATTTTTCAAAATATAGTTCTACACACTATGGTGTCCTTATGTTCCATTTCCTCCTCTCCCTCTGTGCAAGTGACTCGACTTGTGATGCTCCCTGGCTCAGCGCTCATATTTAAGCCTGCATTTTAGCTGACTGCCTTTCAAAAGCTCAATTGGAGGGCTGAAAAGCTTCTCACTCTTTTTTTTTTTTGTTTGGCTCAGTAGAACTAGGGCAGTTCCCATCACGCCTGTGTGTGTGTGTGTTGGGGGGGGGGGGGGGGGGGGGGGTTT
>JBBPCS010000283.1:623887-635927 GCA_037974645.1 Hollardia meadi
TGGGTGTTTTTTTGCTCAACCCCCCCCCCCCCCCCCACACACACACACAGTTGCAGCTGTGAGGCTGGCAGAAGTGTTAGCCCAGCTGGCAATGTGTGCATCTCAATGGCATACCAGGGTTCTGTTGAAATTATAGATGTGCCAACAGATGTTTGGCAGAGATGTTATGGCTGTGTGACATTATCTGTATGTTTACTTGTGTGTGTGTGTGTGTGTGTGTGTGTGTGTGTTTGTGTGTGCTTGTTCCAGTGTGCAGTCGTATGCACACTTGCATTTGTTTGTGTGTTTATTCCACATGTTGTGTTTGGTTGTTCTTTGCTATGGTGGCTTTGAGAGATAGTGCAAGTATGCGTGTGTGTGTGTGTGTTTAGCCTATGGAGATGAATTAGAGGAATTAAGAATTTATGTGAGTGGTTCAACATGAGCAGTGGTTCTTTCTGCAATATTGATACCGCATTTTAACAGGAAGCAAGTGAAGCCTTTGGCAGATTGGAACAGAAGAGGGAATAAAATAACGATAAGGAAGGAAAAGGTGATTAGGGAAATAAAAGAAGGTAGAAGCGGTGAAAAAGGTGAGAGTTTGACAGACGGATCGAAGAGGATGAAAATAGAGGGAGGAAAGTGGCACAAGGGAGTGGAGAGGTGGAATCATAATGCAGAAGGATTTAAAGAGACAGTTTATATAATTTTATTGTGTGTCCTTTTTTCTAAAAGAGTAAAAGGGTAGCAAAAAGGATGAGGTTGAATCTGGGTGAGCGAGACCTAGAGAAAGACTGAACCATGTCAGGCAGGGAGGGAGTCACTGAAATGCCACCAGACAAACGCGGGGGATAAATGCATGAACTAAGAAACCTTAACCACCACTTCTGATAGCAGCATAATACTGTATGCTGGTTTTTAACTTGTAATTATTAAAACGTTTCTCAGAACAATCATACCAGACCGCACACTGGCCTCTCTCCTGAGAGTCAAATCAGCAGCGCACTTTTCACCTCGCTGCTGTCATTCACTTCCAGCATGCACTGACATTAATGACAGGCACAGTAAAGCACAGAGGGAGGGCAGTAGAGAAGCCCAGGAAAAAAAAAAAGGAAGACTTGATGGCAGTTATGAGCGAAAGGGAGGACTCAAAAGGGAAGGAAGGAGAGGTTGGAACAGAAGTAGAGCATGAAGGGAGGGTTGGGTTGGGAATGGATTGGAAATAACACGAGTGTGAAGGAAGACGGGAGAGCAAAGGAGGAGAAGCAACATCTGCTGGTGAAGCTGAGGAAGCAGCGCTGCCGAGGGAGTTTAGATGTGCTTTACTACACTTTGAAACAAGTAGTGGAACGTGAAAGAGAGAAACGGTGAGGTAGAACGAGCAAGGCTGACAAAGAATCTGAGAGACGGGGTGACACAGGAGGAGATAGACACTATTGCGATAATTAAAGCAGAGGATGAGGTCACCACCGGGGACATGGTGCGACTTTAATAGCCCAGAGATTTGGCCAGCGTCCCATCGGCCCTTTAACTCTGCATTAAGCTGATTACCCCCACATTTAACCAAAAATCACCGCCCACACTCGGTACTCGCCTAATATCACTTTAACTAAAACATTTTTCGGGGTTGGGTGGGGGCTTCAGGGCAAGAGAGAAACAGTGAGAAAGAGAGCAAAGGGCATCGCTTGAAATCCATTTCATTTGTGCGGTTTTCACCACACAGTCAAAGCCGGTGTTTTTTGTGCATTTTTTTTTTCAATACTCCGGCATTGTTGCTGTTTTGTGTTGATTCGCTATTTATTTATTTATTTCACATTGCTACAAGTGGACCACTTGAATTAAACATATACAGAGAGCACATTGTTTTCTGAGATGACTTGTTGAACCACTCTGTGAAAGGGTTGGATGCACAAGGGTTTAATATCAATAATTGCAGCTTTCGGTGAATGACTCATTGTTTTAATGCATCTGTGTTTAACATCAGTCATCAAAATTATTCTCCGCGTGTCTCTTTAAAGCTGCAGATGAGTGCAGCTCACAAAAGCACACAGACACACAATGCTTGTTGTGTTTCCCGTGCCCATCACATCCAGTAGCCGAGCAGAGAACTTCTGACCCCAATCATCATTATTAAACAAAGCGATTAGGATATTGAAGTAGTGCTGCGCTGCCATTTCCAACAAACAGCACATGAAATTTGCAGTTCAGACTTTGGAGGATGTATCCACAATCTAAAATGCAACCAGGTTGACTCCAAAGTTGAATATCATCACAGAAATGGAATAGGAATTAGTAACAAACCTCACATGTACGCATTTACAAGAACAGGAACAGCAAAGTCTTCAAACTTGACCAACCCTGCTCCACATAGATGTAATTTAAGCAGCACAGAGTTTATTTATTTTCTTCTTTTCGTGAATTTTAAACAGGCAATAGATATGTTTTGCTTTAGCTTATCATTTTGAAGTACATATTGCACAGTGTAATGGCAAAAAAAGACACCATCCGCGTTTAGATTGGTTCACTGTAAGCCTCACTTTCACTATTTATGACATCAAGGTAGCGCTTTAGCCATCGAGGAACCAAAACGGTAAAAGGCATTTCTTCCCCTCTGTCGCTATCCCCAGAGCAACTCTGCCTTTATCATAGCACTGGGACCAGAGTTTCTATGGCCAGTTGGAGTTCTTATGGTTGCTTTTGCTTTGGACAGTAGCCAGGCTGCAAGCAGTAGCCATGTTGCTAACGCTGTCTTTGTGACTGCATCGCTAACTTGGAAATGCTAGGGGGAGGAAAGTTGTCCTTTTCCACTTTAACTGCTCATATTCCGCTGTTAACATATTGTAGTGACATAAAGCATTAATTTAAAAAAAAAAAGTTACCTTCTTAAGCTTTAATGAATGAATTGTCTTCAAATCAGTCATTTTCATGAGCTCAAACCCCATATTAATAATGGCATAATAATCATTTTTGTTTTGTTTTTGTTAATAGCCATGCAATATTTACATTCAGTAATGAACTCTCAATGTTTTCATTGTTATGGCGGGGTCAGATGTTAATAATGTTATTCACAGAAGCCGTGTCACATACTGTATGCATCATGTTGTGGTTTTTTGCCATGGTAACATCGCCTACATCCATTTAGTTGGTGATGCAGAACATTATTTTTGATCGTTTGCTTCAGGTAATCATAACACTTTAAATTTGACTCAGCATATCACCCATACACTAAACGAATGATGAAGGCAGAGCAACCACAGACCACTTTGGATTGTGTTTTTATTCTTGGTCCTGATTTGCTATTAGGTTTGATAAACGCCGACAGGAAACTGTGTTTATAAACTGCAGCTGGGATCAAAAAGAGAGCGTTGCGTGTGAGGACCAGTCCAGACAATCTGTGGGCATGATGACTCCTCATAGGCACAGGTGACATCATTGATGATTTTGCCTCAAGAAAGTGCAGAAGATGAATAGTTTGATGGTGAGATTTAATTCATATATTCAAATGTTTACACACATACATTTAAGATGGTATAGCAGAAGTGCATTTGTGCAAATGGCTTTTTAACTAACTATGTGACATACTTTCTCAATTTCTTCCAGACAGTCAAGATAGACTGGTATGCCGATGTTGAAAATGCCCAGGCTGTAAAGGGAACTTAAGTTCATCCCAAAGTTAATCTGAAGAGGCTATAGAAAATATTCTGTTCAATAAATATTGTTTATCTATACCTCATTCTGTTCTGTATAGGTCTACTTATTCTTAGACTGACAGATGGAGCAAACTGTTTAAATGGAGGGAGGATTGTAGTGGGTGCATTGAGGTGTCAGGTGTGACTGTGAGGCAATGGCAAATGGTTTACATGGCTCACGGCTCAGGTTGGAGGGCCCCTTAGAAGAACTTTGCTTTGGGCCCCAGAGAAGTCAGGACCGGCTCTGATCGTCACAATAATCGATCATAAAAATAATTGTTAGATGCAAACACTTATTGGATAACTGTAAAGACATGTATTCAATGCATACATTGCATTACAGGATGATTAGCTTTGGACTCTTAATTTTTTGTTCCATTGTATGACATGTAAAGAACACTATATAGAGCATGAATTCAATCAGGGAAATAAGCGGCAGCAGGTCGTAAACAGTAGGGAGCATAATGATTTTAAATACAGTCTGCAGCCCAACCATAGAATGGTTTTTGAGACATATACTTAAATGTGGCCCAGTCCATATGAGGAAGGGGTTGAATTGGCACTGCAAGTCGCCTGCCTATGCATGAATTTGTGCATGTGTGTGTGCATGGTTATACAGTTGTGTTTGGGACAGAGGCCCTTGGTATGTGGGTATCAGGCTCCCTTCCAGTACCCCACATATGTGGTGTTGCCACTTGGCTGAACCTGCAGAACCATCCCTGGTTAGATGCAAGCCCCTGGTCTTTCTCGCTGTCAGTCTGTCTTTCTGTTATTCTCTCTCTCTCTCTCTTTGCAGCCACAGGATTAACATAGCAGGGTGAAAGCACTTCAGCTAAATCTCTCCTCCCCTGCGGCGCTCGTGCTGCTTGGACCGCTCTGGATCGAAACTGAACACACAGAGAAGAGTCTTAGCACAAAGTGGTGTAGAAACACATCTGGAGTGCTAAGTCATGAGGCTCTTTTTCAACATGGGGGAATACAGCATATCTGACATAATCACAACTTTCTATAGACACCTTCTTCCTCAGCACTGCCAGTACTGTCAATTTCACACTTTGTCTTACATTTTTGAGTTTTTTCCCCAGTTGTTTCAGATTTAAGTGTGAATGTTACTGTTCGTTTTGTCTGTTTGCTTGTTTTTTCAGTATATGGATGCTGTTTAATTTGATGTCGTGCAAGTAATTTGTTATTTTGTTAAATTAAACTTTGCAAAAAATCAGCACAATTTTTTTTTCTTAAATTTGGATTGTTTTTTTTTTCCTCTCATACAACCAGTGAGAATAAAGGTTTATTCATTTATTTTGGACTATTTTAATGAGACAATTGCACTGAGTAGTGATTGCCGTCAGTGGTGATTATAATACTGTGTACGCTCTGCTCATTCACATGCAGTGTGCCAGTCATATCTAAACACACTCCTCATCTACGTCCCCATTCCCTGTTCCTTCCTGGTCCTTTCATATCTGCCTTGACTTCAAAGCGGTGGGCTGCAGCGTTACCTGATGCTAATAGTCCACATGAAAGAGAATCTGTATGAGGTGTGAGCGTCAGGGACTGACGAAGCCTCTTGGGGGTACCCCCCTTCTCTTCTCCGTCAAGCCAGACAGTCTATTCCCCAGCTTCTAGTTAGTAGTGACTTCTAAAAGACCTTCAGAGATTCGGGGAGAGATAGTGCACACACTGGTGGACTACAGACCTTTTAAACATGAGCCACAGGAAAGTGAAGGCCAGTTCAAAGGGATTTATGCAGGCAGTGCCCTGATATATTACTTGGATGTGGTTTGGGTTGAGTTGACAAATATTAGGAAGAAAGCTTTAATGCCTGGTCCAGTCAACAAGAGTTGATTCACTCCTCTTGGACAATAGGAATATAAAAATTCAGTGTGTTTTCCTAGTTCACTTGTTAGCTCTGTGATAAATAGGCTAATCCTGCTAGACACAGGTGTTGAGTTTGAAACTGGCTGCAGACTTATACTCTAAGTAGATAGGACTTTATTAGCATGAGCGGGTATTTATCACAACTAATATGTCCATCTTAGTTTGGGGCACATAAGTAGTTAGTCAAATTTACTTGGTTAGCAATTTAGAATTTGCTTTCCTGTCTTGCCTTATTTGCAGCAACAGTGTTGCTGTATATTATTCATTGTTCTCCATTATAAAAACCTGTTCCTCTTGACTGAAGTAAGCAGCATGCGATCGGCCCCTTTTCAGCAGAAAAAGAGTCAAATGACACCCCTTTTTATGAGAACGTGCATTGAGACTGAAGCAGAAAGCCTGATTTAAACTTGATAACTATGTTCGTGATACTCATTATCTCTTATCTTAGGGTTTTAGGTTTTGTAGAGCCACATAAGAAGCGCTATCCCAAATGCTTAGACAACTGTTGAGTGATCAAGGAGTGTACCACAGAGACATTTTTATTTAAGGTTCCCCAGCAGTGGCGTGGAGAGAACATTTTCGTCCCTAGCAGCTTTCATCTGTCTCTGCACCTCTTCCTCCTTCCCAAATAGATTTACTGATACTTAAAAGGTGTGTTCAGACAGTAATAAAGCAAATTTTTGCCTCACGTCATTCACGCAAATTTAACTGCTGCACCATTTGTTATTATTCGTCCTAAAAAGCCAATGCAGCAATGACAACTGTACAGACATTAGCAGTAAGCTCGCTAGCAATAGACACACCAAGTGTGTGCCTGTTTTTTGTTCAACTCAGCCTCTGACTGATCTTAGAACTCTTTCTTTGTTATTTCCCTCAAGTCTCTTCTTTTTTCTTAAATATACTGTATGTACCTTTATGTATAACAGCTTCATAAAGCACTGTGATATGCCAATATTTTCACTCTAATAACAATATATACTGTATGTGTATTGTATGTGACAAAAATGTAGGGGATCAGTGTGTTGTTGTGTTACAGGCCCTTGGAAATTGAATTCTATGATCTCTCTCTAATTTGCAGACACATTTTATATTAATGATTTAGCTTTGTACTTAAAAAAAATAACTTTTGTTTTTTGTTTATTCCACACATTCTTCTTTGTCAAAACTTAGTGCCTACATTTGCTACAATGAAACTTGATTGCTGATAGTTGGCGTTATGCTAGTAGCAGCTAATACAGCCTCAAGCTATAATAGCCTCAATAGCCCCTATTGAGGTCTGGTGAGCTCACATCTTTCTAACTCCACACCCCCAGATTTTTTTCCTTCACAAACTTGTAGTCTGCAAACCCAACTGGCGCTGACTCAGGTGACATCACTCAAGACCCTTAAACAGTGTAGTTTTCCTTTGACGAAAACCACAGTGCTGTCTGATATTTGAAAAATCTCAAACTATGGCATTCGCAGTTGGAAGCATCTGTTACTCGGGCTACCAATTAGGTCACACTGGCATGCTGGTTGCTATGGAAATCAAGAAGTCATTCACTTTATAGCTACCCACATGCTCAGTGAAATGAAAGGATGAACTCGAGAAACAGTGATCGCTGTTTTAAAGTTAGAAATTAACTAACATTCTTTAGCTATGAGTCAGATTTCTTTCCCCACGTTTTGCTACTGATGTTTTTTTTTGCCATTGGTCATGTGACTACTGATTAAGGTGAGCCAAACATTCAAGGAAAATGTTTTCATCCTGCATATTTATGTACACTATGTGGGTGCACATAGACACTGTATACCTATGTTCTGTTTAGGAGGTGACATTTACTTCCTAAATATCTTGTGTTTTATTGTTTAATTACAGCTCGGTGACATTTAAGATTTACATAAATTGCTTTTTATTCAGAACCAAAACACTTGCGTTTTAAACGTTATGAAAAAATAGAGTTCCAGACCTCAGCAATGCCTTCACACCTTGTGTAAATTAAGGTTATCTAAAGTATCTAAGTATCAATACTTTTTACAATACCACATGTTTAAATATGATATCTGCATTTTACAGTATCAAAAGTACCTAAGATGAACCCCCCCCCACCTACTGCACTGATTTTGACATTATTACAAATGCGTTTCAGTTCAGTTCAGTGACTTTTTCATTCTCATCCCAGCTCGTCACATACCGACATTTTGCCATATCCCCTCGCATCTTATCCAGACACTCAAGGTACCCTTTGGCATTCCTGGTCGATGCGCTAAACCTTCCCTGATGCACAACGGGCCCTTTGGCATCTGTGGCTGACATTCTAAGCCTTACCTTAAGCGTCTCGTGCTGACGCACAAAGGCACACTCCCGGCACGTCTTATCCTGATGCACAAGGTCTACGTTACTCTGGTTAAGTTTACGCACAAAAATCACATGGTTAGGTTTTGGAAAAGATCGGTGATGTTTGGTTAAGTTTAGGAACAAAACCTACTTGGTTCGCTTCAGGAAATGACTGGTGATGCTTGGTTTCTGATGGGACGTGAACTCCGGTCTCCTGGGTGAAAGTCCTGTCTATGACCTTTCACTCAACCCCCGACCACCACCCCTCTTGGCACTTTCTCGCTTTGGAAAGTACGTGGCACTACATCATTTGCTCAAGTCATCAGAAACCGACGCGGACAGCTTTACATTGCAGGTACATTAAACTCTTGTGCGTCTCTGCCTGACGCTAAAGGGTACCTTGTGCGTCTGGATGAGACGCGACAGGCTGTGACAAAACATCGATAACTGACGAGGTGGGGATGAGAACAGGCTGATACCAGCACTGTATCCAGGGTCTTAATTTAAGAACAAAATTTAAAAATATATCCTATTTTCTGTGCTCAGGACATTCTTTTTTTTTTTGCCGGGGTATCGAAAGATGTATAGAGTCTTGTTTTTTATACTAATATTGCTGCTGCAGTTTAAAAACCCATTAGGCTAATGTCAAGGTCACAAGTGGCAAAGACAGGCTCGAAAATGTTTGATTTTAACTCAGTACCATAACATGAAACCATTCCGAGTGATGTTCAGGTCAGGATAGTCAAGGGCATTTCATGCAGAGAATTTTAGTAAGCCATGTGTTAGGATAGGAAAAGTGGTATTAAGCCAAACTCTGTGCAATGTGAGAAATTTGCTCTTCTCATGGCTTTCTCCGGCAGAGCAGTGTTTCTGAGGTCTGATTTGATTCCTAAAAGTGCCGTGCAGCTGCCTAAACCTCCTTTTCATTTGACTCTAGTCGTTTGGAACATTTTCTCATTCAAACTGGGGCTTTGATTAAAAACAAAGGGCCGCTTATCTCAAAGGGCTGGGTTTCTTCCCCCAGCCTTTGAAAACTGCTCACAGCAAATTATGGTAAATAAGTGTACAAAAGCTTCTTCTTGTGCATATGCAGGTCAGCTTGCTTCAAAACGTCGGTCTACAATGTGACAAACAACAAAGTGATGTGATGCATGTGGGCACAACAAATGGCACTGATCTGTGTCTGTGCTCTGTTCTTGTGCTTGTTTTCCTTCTGCCTCGTTCCCTTGCTTCACGTCTAACATCAGTCAGTCGCAGATGGGGAAACTATTGATCGATGGCTAATCTCCAAGGAAGGTGGACCTCTTGCATGTGACGTCAATGATACCAGCTTTTTCATGTTCCAGATTAATTCCCGAACATAATAGCTAGAGGCAGTTTGGAGAAAAAAAGAATTTCATTTCTAATTAAAGTACACTCCTTTGGATGATGTCTAAACGAGTTGAGAGCTTCTGCTTATGAAGTTCTAACCTCTGGAAAATCACATGAGGAGCTAAGTAAGCGTGCTGAAAATGTTTTCAGCATGTAAAATCACCCTGCTCCTCTTTTGTTTCGATGCTTTGCCTTTTATTCTGGACTGAAAATAAAAGTGCTCTTTCCTTGTCATGGTTCTAACCAAAAGTTTATGCTATCATTCCATTTCTCATCTGTGGAGGCAATTTATATGGTGTCACACGATTGCACCCCAATTTCAGCTCATTCAAATGTTAGTCTTAAGACAAGGACTCTCTTGCAAAGAAGCTGCGGAGGAGTGCTCCTAATGGAATTTAAATCAGGCCACGTTCCAAGCCTAATTCTGAATATCAGGAGGATCAGTTTGAGATAATGACAGCCAGCAGTTTCTGGCCACACTGTTAAGCCCGAATTTGTTGCCCTCTGTTAGAATACCTGCTTCTTAAGGCCCAGTTGCTGAAGTTTGGCATTATATTGCATCCAATTGCATCATGGTTGAACCTCTTTGAAGTTCCAGTGGCTCATCTTACCCCCTTGTTCAGGCGCGGCTTCCCCTCCTTTGACCCAAATAAAAAGACGATCCATGAGTATGTGATGCTGTTGCAATCAGTCTGTCACAGTGACACACAAGAAAGGGCCAATGTCACTCTCTGTCTAGCACCTGTTTGTGTGTCTTGTATGACGGATAAAGCAGAGTTGGTTTACAGTGATGTTCTTAAAGGGCTGGACTCAGATCTGAGACTTTTTCTTCTCTTATCTGTCACTTGTTATCTCCACACTCACATCTGGATCCATTGGGATTCACTTTATATGCCTTTTTACTCTCTTGCTCTCTCTGTTGTTTCTGTCTTGCTCTCTATATACAGTCATTTGTTTGTCTTGTATATCATCTGATCTTCCATTCTTTCCTGATTGCACCTTCCTCTCTTAATGTATTTAATTTACTTCAACTTTTCCTTCCAGTTCCTCGTTTTCTGTAACGTTTTTTTCTTCTTATCCTCCTGCTCTGCGCACGTCCTCATGCTGTCTCACTCGGCAGAGCGAGACATTGTGCGCAGATGCTGCTAGTCTCCAAAGAGTGAAGCCAGCTAATGCATAGCAAACACTAGCCAGCCAAGCCAGACATGCATAACGCAAAAGAATGGTGTCTCATTTTTTGTGCTGCAGCCAATACACTCAGGCATTAACACCCCTCCCTTCCAAGCCATACATTCCAATAAGACCCATGGTAGTTTGTACAGCTCAGGCTGCTAACATATGTATACACTCAGTACCCAAATTATCGACCATCTCACCAGGTACCTTAATCACCCGCAGGCACCTCTAAGCTGGATTGAAGGAGGAGAGCTCCCACTCTCTCTCAATATTTCTGTCTTTCTCGGTGTTTTAATCTATTTGCCCATAAAATCATTTCATATTCAATCACAGGGAACTGAGAAAGGCATTTGAGCATGCAGGTCATTTGTAAAAGCTAAGAGACACCAAGTAAAAACACAGAGACCACTCTGTGAGTTTGCCAACATTTGGCAAGTCCAGGAGCTTACGGATGCGCCCCTGAAGTTGCAAATGAACAAGTCACTCAGCAGCTGTGTGAGAAAATACATTAAGCTGTAAGGCTAACATCGCTAATACCCTTATGTTGCTTCAATATTGACAGTTAGCTGAACGTTGAATATATCAAAATGACATGATGATGTAAACTCAATATGGAAACTTTCCTTTAAAATAAGTTTTCTTGGGGTTATTATCCATGCTACTCACAGGTCGAAAATGATCCAGCCCTTGACAAATATTATAAACTCCCACATAAAGCAATCGAAATACTGGCTGTGGCAGTACGAACATACAAAATAGTGAACTGGCGCTCATGACCCGCCACAGGTACATCATATAGAGCCTGTTGATCTATCAATATGAAAACAAGTAATAGGAAAGGCACAATAGGTTGGTTTTAAGAGGGAAAACTGGTTTAACTATAACATAAATAATTCACTATACGGAAAAAAGGAAAGGAAAAAGGCTTCTTGCTATTACAGTTGATGGTCTTATCTGTCATCCCTGAGTACAAGAAGTGCCATTTTGTCTCTCCTGTGGCACACAAATGCTTGATCTACTTGAGCTGGCATCCATCACAGCAAGCTGCCAGTCTTAAATAGGCTTTTACATTATGACATGGGTAATGCTCACATCCGATGAGAGGTGTTCAACTTAAGACAGGGGCACCTCAGCAGGATGCATGACGTGTTCGTATATGGAGAATTAAGCATGGGCTCGTGTAGAAGTCAAACAAAGTCTGCTGTTGTCGATATAGGCACACTATACTGTATGTCAGTGATACAGAAAATTGTTCCATTTCAGAGTGAGAGAGAGAGTGAGGGACCTGAGCGAGGCTGTTAAATTGCCCATTTCATTATTGATAAGCATCACAAGCAGAAGTCAGTCTTCCCATATGACTGACAGCTGAGTCTCAGCCACTGATTTTCCACATGAGAGAGGGAGGAGAGTCAAGCAATGAGGGATGTGATGGTCCAATTTCACTTAAATGGACCCGCTGCAGGATGACAAGTGAGTGAATACATATCAATGTACCTTTCAGAAGTATTTCTCATGAATTCAAAGCAATGCGAGCTAAATAACAGTTTCTGCTTTGCCTAATGCTAAGCTGTTTTATTTTTGTTTGTTTTGTTTTTTTTGGGGGGGGGGGGGGGGCTGGGGGGTGAAATTT
>JBBPCS010000283.1:636027-653111 GCA_037974645.1 Hollardia meadi
TGTGTGTGTGTGTGTGTGTGTGTGTGTGTGTGTGTGTGTGTGTGTGTGTGTGTGTGTGTGTGTGTGTGTGTGTCAATTGCTTTGCCTATGGAGAGGCAAATAATCTTCTAATCCCCCTTCCCTTCTCCCTTTCTCCCTCCCGCTTTTTCATGCACCATACCAGCATACACACAGAGCCCGGTTTGTTTTCTTTTCCTTTCCAACAAATCTGTTACAAAGTAAAGAGAGCTGTTTGAATATTGCACTTGCTGTATTGCTCCACTGAGCTGTCAGCTTTAGGGGAGGCATTTGCACCAACTTTTAATGAATTCTTCCATGTGCAATATATCAACAATTCAAAATACTTTGTGTCACATCTGTTCGACTCCCTTCTTTCCCTATCTGAGAGAGTGCTTGTTGGAGTGTTGATATGACATAACATATAAATATCCGAACACTGAGACAATTTATCAATACAACCTTGCATTAAATGAATTAAACTGTTAACTTTTAAATCTGTAATGTCACTTTTTGTTCCTTTTCTTGAGCATGCAGTCTGGAGTCATCTGCTCCCTGTCTCTCGTGCTCATCCACTTGATCTTCATTATATCCACCACTTTCTCACTTCTCTGGTGCCCTCTGCCCGAAGCTTTGTCAGCGCAGGGAAACCTTCAGACCCCTGAGCATCAATTTCTAATAACACCTTCCTCCCCACTCACCTCATGCCCATCTAGATCTAATATGGGAGACAAATACTAGCATGGACATAAGCTCCCATTCACCCACTGCATAAATTGACTGGTTAAAATGGGAAGACCCCATCCTAGTGTTGGAGACATCCACTGCCACCAGCAATCTAGTCTGCAATTAATCTGAAATGGCCAGCTTTAATCAACGCTTCTGTCGCCCCTGGTTACCAGGCTGACCTGCTTCACACAGATTGCCTCCTGCCGCTGGATGATGTCATCATTGTGAGACCTCGGTACAGTTAGGCATAAATTACTGGTGAGAGGGCAAAGCTTGTAGCAATGAGTGATGAAAAGACTAATAAGAATAATATACCAGATATAATTACATAAACTCCATAAATGAAAAGACAATCAAGATGGATCGATGGATCGAATCGTATCTTTAAGGTTTGGATTTCCGTCCAGCTTCGAACATGGGTTGACAATTTGTGTGGTTTGCCATATACCATATGTGTCTAGCTCCAAAACCAAATTTGAATAATAATTTTAAATGTATTATTACAGTATTTTATATATAATATGGAAATATTGTACTTATATAATGTTATAGTTTATGTAATACAGCTATATACTAGTTGAAGTTTTAAGTCTAGTCTTTTTGTATTTTCAGTGTATTTCTACCCATGCTAGGGGTGTGGCTCTTGGAATGGTGCTGGTTGGTCGGTTTGTTATGGAATCCCGAAATGCTCAAAAATGGCAATAGCTTTGCTTTATCATAACGAAGTAAATTGCACAATGTTGATTGTACAATGTAATGGCTATAGAATAATGACGCCATCAGTGTTTAGGTTGGTTCCCTGGGCCTCTCTTTCACTGTGTAATCTTGTCTGCCACCTGGTACGAAATCTCCAGGGAAAATTACTGGTGATCCAGTCGGGCTGGCAGCCTGGCACCATTTCTGTCTGCTTCCATGTTTCCATTTTAGACTAAATTAATGAATAAACTCACACTGTGTTGTTGGAAGGTTGCTACTCTGAGGAAAACGGAAAGCAATCTGGTTGTCTTTGTGACAGTGGCACCAATAACTTGGAAAAACCATGTGCGTCTTAAAGGGAAAGGATTTAATCTGCTTCTTTTCTGTGTGTGTGTGTGTGTGTGTTTGAGTTTCCTCACCAGTGTCCAGAGGTCAAAACATCTTGATTTCCCCCTGGTATAGGGGTATCATGGTATAGGTTAAATCCCACCACTCAATGTTATCAGATAGGATATGGGTGAAATGAAAAGATGTTTTCTGTTATTTTAGGTAGTTCTCATCACGTTGATGTATGTTCAAGTGTTCTTTTATTAGTTAATTGAAGCTATAAAAAGAAGGTGGAACGTCCTGATTGACAGCTGAGCCGCGCTCGCATTGAATGAGCGGGAAATCAATAACGCGGCTCCACCACGCAATCACTGCTGCGTAGACTCTGACTCCAAATGACGTCACCAGCGCAAGATGGCAGCATTCATGTTCGGGATATTTTGGCTTCATTTTGTACAGCGGGAGGAAGTGGAGAAGCATTGACCATCTTTAACTATGTCAATACCAAGAACCCAGAGAAATGTTGAATTGAAGTTGAATTTCTGATACGTCCATCTTTTCATATTTGTTAATATAAAATCAAATTGTAATCCAGCATTTATATCATGAAAAAATGATTGATATTTTTAGTTACATTTTATATGTGGACATGGATATACCAAAACCTCTCTTCACCACACAGTTAATGACCTCTACGATCAACTCTGATCAGGAGGTATAAAGCTTACGATTACAAAAATAAAGAATACACGCTATTTTAAAACGGTCCGTCTCAGTTCTGAAGAAGTACTTTTTCTATCTTGCACCCATTAAGTTTTTAGGTAAATTTAAATACTGTATATATTGAAACATCATGCATCTGCTGAGCCTCCTTGTCTAGCTCGACAGCTCTGGCACTAAGACAAATTCCTATCATCCATTGTTGAGTTCTCTCTTTTACTCTGAATAGCTGTTAGGCCTTTTAACCAGCGTCTGCAATTAACATGTCATTTCTTGGCTGTCAAATGCTGCGTGTGTGTATGCGTGTGTGAGTGTGCATATACTGGTGTAATAGCTAAATGATAATTTAGACCAAATATGCAGCATCCACTGTCATAAATGAGAACCATACTCTTTGGCTCGTTTCGTCTCCTCTTACCTTCTGTTCATTTTGACAGCACGCCAGAGACACATGTATCTTAATTCAACCCTTTATGCTCTCACATACAACGTGGTAATTATTATGACAAGCTGTGCATATCTGTTTTGTGTAGTGTTGCATGTGTTGTTTTGCTATCATACCTATCTGTTTGCAGCTAATATCAATGTACAATACTACAATACAATACAAGCAGTTTTGTTGTTGTTTTTTTTTTGTTTTTTTAAGGTGCCCTGTGGACTTCTCTAATAAACAAACAAAAGTTCTGTTTAAATTGTTTCTCACCAGAATTTGTTGTGTGTATGCTCAAGGTCTGACAAATGTGTTGATTGCATTTCCTTATAGTCTTTTTCCTGGCTGGCTTTTTGACATATTACTATTTCCGGTGACATAACTGCCAGTATGCTGTCAATTACAGCAACAGGGTGCTAATTAAGTCGATCGCACGCTTGCATGCATCAGTCTGTATCCTTGTGCGTTTGCACAATACAAGCAAAGTCCAGTGTTCTAAACCTCCACAGGGTACCTTTAAGTTGTGCCAAGCAGTACAACTGCAAATGATTAATTTGTACTCTTAAGACAAATTGAAGCAACATGTAATACCATGTAATCTTTCTTCAACTCCAAACGAAACTCTGTGGTATCTTGAAAACCTGTGTCTTACGTAAATATGCATGCTCAGACATTTTTTTGCCTGCCGTCAGTCAAAGTTTGCACAATCATTGCACACAGCTCAGAACAGTAGCATGCCAAGCTCACGTAACCTGAATCGACAACTTTGCTAACGCAGCCAAACATCAGGCAAGTGCAACAACACAAGACACTGCAGCCAGCTAATATTACTTACTCATGGAACGGCAAGAAGTCGCTCAGTTTGTGAAGCTCATACTAACAACTCTGATCACTGTCTCTTTTTCTCTTCTTACCTTCAACCGTCAACATCTCTCTTTGGTCTCTTCACCTCTGTCATAATGTCCATTGAGGCTGCTGAGCCTGGTTTCATTGTCCACTTGCCACTCATTTAAAAATCTCAATAAAAGGTTCAATGTAAAAAAATACATTTGGTAAAGCTCATGCATCAGTGGTCAGAATGACTGCTATGGTCATTCTAGTAGTTATGGAATTCCGGTAGTTTAAGTGTTAATTCACACAGTGCCCTCTTTTAATACTCATATTGAGGTTATTGTGTACTGTCCAAATATTTGGATAAATTGTACGTTGATGCTTTGGTAATACTGATCTTGAAACCTCCATGCCAACAATTGCCCTGTGAATTGAATTTAAAAATAAAAGTTATGCTACAAGAGGTAATGACGCACCACAGTCTGAAATAATCATTAGCAAATGCAATCCTAATCATTATCAACAGCTAAACTTAACAAATGAATCGTAATCAAAGTAAAATTAATTAAGATCGGGTAGTGACAGATCCCAGTTTAATTAAGCGTGTAGTAATCGAGAAAATTCCTGATCCTTTTGGTGGATACTTTTTAAAAAATGTTGAACATTTAGACTTAATGACACAAAACAACAAGGGATTAATTAATATTGAAAATCGTAAGTTGCAGCCCTTGCATCAATACCTTTAACACACATGTCAAACTGAATCGACTTGTTACTCATGTCACCCGTATGGTAAAGATCAGCTGTTGAAAACCTAAAGAACACTTTCAGCTGATAAAACTCTCTTCAAAAACTGATCTAAACTATTGACAGTGTAACATTCTCTGATACACATCTTGACAGACTACGAACCCATTTATTGCAGTTGAAATGGAGAATAGTAGGCAATGTCTTTTGCATAGAGCAGTGTTTTTCAAATTAAATTAAAGCTAATTATCAAGGTGATGAAAAATAATCATAGAATTATAGACAATTGAAAAGATGAAATTATGTGAGGTGTCCCTCATGACACATTATTGTCACCTTACCTACTTTGTTATGCCTCCGTGCCGGAGACAGCCGAGTCCGATTGTACATACGTCCATCTGTCCCATTCTCATGAGCATGGTGTCTCCGGAATGTCTTGAGGGAATTTCTTCTCAAACATCCACTCGGACTCAAGCATGAACTGATTAGATTTTGATGGTCAAAGGTCACTGTGACTTCACGAAACACATTTTTGGCCATAACTCAGGAATTCATGTACTAATTATGACAACATTTTGCACGAATGTCTCATTAGATAAAATGGTGAAGTGATGACATTTTATACCTAAAATGTGAAAGGTCAACTTCACTGTGACTTTCCTGGCCATTATTAAACACCTTAACTCAGAAAGAGAAGGGGAGATTGTGACCATATTTCACATTTGGTTTCATAAAGAATGGGTGGCACTAATCTCCCCAGTACTCTGTAAAAACAGCATGTTTCACTGGAATCATCTGTCAATATAATCATTTAGCCAAAAAAATACATTTAAAGAGTAACTAAACCCCAAAACCACTGTTACTGGTTAAAACCTGTCTAATGAATTTTGCTATTGGCTGTCCTGGAGGTAGGTAACATATGTCGTGGCAGCTTTTGTCACCAACCAACCGTCCGCCGCCCGTCTTCCCACTACTGCCCGCTACATGCTGACACTCCCCCAGACACGCACACACACACACACACACACACACACACACTCACTGGAGGCTAGTGGCCTGTCAGAGCCGCTAGCCTAGCTACAACACAGGTATCACGCAGAAGCTTTTAGAAAGGGCCATGAATGTGCTTCTGACTGTCAACGCTCCAGCAGACTCCATGACTACTAGCTCATGGCTGCTCCTTCTACACCGAGAGCTGGTCAATCTGTCACGCTGTCAGAGTGTCGGAGTCTCCTTACCTCCCGCGATGCCACAAGGCCTCTAGTGGTTGTCCTGTGCAGTCCTCTGCTGGGAAGGAGGGACCAAGCTGAATTTGGGGATGCAGTAATACCTTTATTAAAATCATTCAGTTTTCACTGCATATACGATATTATAAGAGTCTGGACAGCCATGGATGTGAACTGCAACTTGACTTGTAAACGGAGGCATATAACCACAAGGTGGTAAGACTCTTCTCAGTTTTAGTGCAGAGAAAGTTGTAAGTTCTACAGAGGTATTTTGTTGCACAGTTAGAAAGGTAAGACCTTCAAAAATGCATTTACAATTTATATACTACAGAATATTAGTGCATTATGCCTTATAGTCTGTGATATTATTGATGTTTTGCGTGGTACTGTTTTTTTTATTTCATTTGTTTGCACATTACAAATACAGCAATTAAAAAAAATACATATACAGAGACACAATAACAATTACAGTATTATCTAACACATTTACACCTACATATACACGCTTTAGAAAATTCACTGCTGTAGTATTATTGTTCACAATATGGCTAAATTATGATTAAGTTGAGGAAGCTAACACACTTGTTTATGGTTAGACACAGAATGCTATAATGGTTACATTATATGAAAAAAGCCAGTGCTCATCCCTGGTGTAAGAGAGGACGTGGCCCTGGTCTTCACAATCCAAGCTGAACCTGTTTTACTCCCTTCCACCACCCCAACCTCCACATATGTGAGTGTCACACTTCTTCCTGAATTGGCAGCGATCATTGGCATTGGAAATTGTGTGCTTCAGAATCATCCACTATAAAACTTAGTCATTCTTCTTTGTAAATATGCCAATCCTGCAGCTAACAACACTTTTGCTGCCCACATGGAAAACTGTATCATTCCAAAAGGACATCAAACAATTAAATGAGAAAAAAAACCCATTAAAAACATTAGGCAGAATGCATTGACATGCTATTATTGGAGGAGGCCAACAGCTTCCTGCTAGCAGAACAATATTGTACTAAGGTTACAGGAGCGTAAGCAGGCTTTATAAATCAGTAGCATTTTCTGTCAAAAGTTAAAATGACAGTGATCAGTGCTCATGATGACAGCACAGCCTGATTGGTTTCTTTCAAAAATGATGGCACAACAGGATTCGCTTGCCTTGATTACATGTTGAAAGTTAGCTGGTTCACGCCAAGTGCAGTAAGCACCTGTCACCTGCAACTCTGCATCTAATCATCTCAATTTGACTGAATTATCTTTCATTTCTCCAACTATAGCTGTCAAATAAATGTAGTGTAGTGAAAAGTAAAATGCTTCCTAAGTATAAAGTAGTTTAATAATACCCACAGCAGATAATAACGGCTGAAGTGTGATTTACCAATCAATCAATCAAACTTTATTTGTATAGCACTTTTCATACAGCAAGTAACACAAAGTGCCTCACGCAATACCAGACTATTGGGAAAAGGCCATATGTGTCACAGCCTATAGACGGATCAGCGTCAGCCATTACACACACAAAGCTCAATGCCTCCAGGGTGACTAGTTGTTTTTTTGATTTTACTGGGTAACACAAGTTTACAGCCCGTAGATTGTGTTTTAATTATATAGTATACAGGATAAAACACTTGCTGAGTACCTGCACTGGAGCAAATATGTAAGTCGAAGGGAAGAAGACAAGACATTGGGAAATCCTTACCTCTTGATTCCACCAGGCACCACTCTTTAACATTGCATCATGTCCCACGCTGTTTTATTCTGTCCTCCACATGGCTCCCACTGGGAGCGTTTCAGAATCGGAACGTCGTGCCAGCTTTATTATGTTGACTTGCTCAGATTGTTTATTTCATTGATTCCTTGATTTTTGTGCTTCTACCATTGGTGAGTAGGCTACGTAGTTAAGTGGTTTCTTTTTTGTCTGTTTAGAGAAGTGAAACACAATTCGGTGTCTGCACAGGTTGTTTTATTTTGAAAATTAGTTCTCTCTCATTCCTGTCTCTGACTTCCTGCCTGACTCCATCCGCTCCGTGCAATTTTATGTGGCTTCCATCAAAGATGGACCAGGCATGCATTCTCTGCGGAGCAGAGAAGGAGAGCCACATCTGGGACGCACCTGGTGGAATTACGAGTTGTTATGATTGTCTAGAAAAGCCGCCATCAGGTCAGACAGCTGTGGTGCAACCGGAGCGCAGCACAGATGTGCCTGCATGAGATTTTGGGGTTATTTTGTATTTAAGAGGCACTTTTTTGAATCCATGAGTACTTTTTAATGATTAATGGGTTCAAGAATGGGAACGGGAAAAGAGAGGAAACAAGCATAGTGCAAATATTAAAATGAAATTAGTTGTGGTATCATTTATGTATGTAAAAAATGTATGTATGTATGTAATTTATGAAACCGTTTTATTTCCTTATTTCCTGTTCTTCGTCCCTTATAGCGAGCTACTGGTAGGTACCCATTAAGTATCCATGATATCCTGTATGTACAGTATCTTTTCACTGTAATTTTCAGGCTGTAATCGTTAAAAAAAATTTTTTTTAAATAACATTACCATTTTTGATGACTGTCCATACTTATGGTGCACACTATTTCAACATATTTAAATTAATATCTAAATTAATTGAAAAGTTTTTCCACTTCACTTTATTTCAACAAATTGGTGTCAAACCTGAGGTAGTTTGCATGTGAATGACAGGTGCGTGGTCCTAAAACTGAATTTATTATTCTTTAAATGAAACCCCCCATCCACTGTATAATGAGTATCCATTATCAGCTTATGAATGGTGGATTTATGTCAACCATTTCTGACATGTAATGGGGGGACTGGGTAACAATTGGGCACAAAGTGAGTGAAGACAGGCTCCACAGTGACCGTGTAGCCTGCTCAGTCTGGACCATCAGTCGGCATCAAAACAGAGTCTACCATTTGCTTATCTCTAGGCAGCAGGCCCACTATTCACTGAACAGTTGCAGTTGCCCATCCTCATTTAATGACATTTGTTGTTTCAATTCCACTCCAAACTGTTTCCTCTTCAAGTTTAGCATGGGAAGAGGCGAAGAGCAAGGAACAATCTCTGCCTTTTACAATAGGACATTGACTTTCCATTTGCTCAGACTGTGGTGGGAGGCTCAGAATCGGTTACTGGAGGTTTGTTTCTTTCCCCCCTGCTCCATTTAGCGTTAAACATACTTGGCTGTCAGAAGGTTAAGTTGGCATTTTTGTTTAAACGTTATTGTTTTCCACAAGGTCCGTAACCCTCTCACCATGTCACAAAGACCTTCACTTCGATATTTCTGCACTAGATATTAGAGTTTCTTTCCTCCTGGAATGTTATTCTATTACACAGTTTTGCTACATATTTGCTTTCATGGTGTTATTGAAAGACTTCAAAATTTAAAACACATTTATTGCAAAGCAGAAACAGATGCACATGAAGCAGACTACAGATTATAGTTCACATGCAGTGTTAGATTCATACAATTAAGAGACATAGTATTAAAATATTACATCACTTAAAAGTAGTTAAAGTGATTTCGGATGAATTACAGCTAAATATCTACATCACGCTATTCCTCTCCTACTTTTAATCGTATATGTGTTTCTATGGTGTGCAACTGTGAAATGGGGATACCACCACCAGGGCTGCTTACATGTGGGTTTTGGGATAAACTTTGGATTTCTGGATTAGCTTTAACATTAGTGAGCGTTAAACGCTTTGCTTCTGGATTAAATTGTTTCTTCATTCAACCCATACATTAATATCAAATGTGTAGCATTGCCCTGATAGAAGTGGCATTAAAAGCTTAGCAAATTTGCTCAGAAAAGGACAAATTAATGACCACTGCAGAGACTTAGACTCGCTTTTTTAAAATTTACAGTACATTAAAGGGATTTAGCGAGAATATGCATATTGATGAATGACAACCAAGCCTTACCCCTCAAATAAATGGTTGCTTCACATGCTGTTTCCACAGTGTCAAGTTAGTGCCAGTACACACAAATCATTTTTAATATTACACACCTGATCAGAATCTTGCAGTCACATATTTCCTACCTTTCCCACATTACATTGTCTTTTTCATCTAATTTTTTCCCCCCTCTCAGTCCCTCCTGGTATGCAAAGTTATTGTTACAGGAATAAGGCTGACCTCATTTAAAACGGATCCAAACAATATCAAATGGTGCTAATTACAGATAATAATATTTATACTTTCAAAAGGGAAAGAGAAAGTTGGCAGGGACAGCAGGAAACAATTCACAACAATGCCTTTTAAAAGTTTAACAAAAAGTAAAGAGACTAATTAATAATTGGTGGAGTTGATTATTGTGTAAAGAGAATATTAATAGTCTGTAATGCTGGAATGTTCTACGTGAATATTGACTGGAATATACTTTTACACATTTTTCTTGTCCAGTTCCAAAAAAAGTTGGGACATTATGTAAAATGTCAATAAGAACAGAAAGCAATTATTTGCAACCCTTTTTTTAAAACCTAAATGTAATTGAATACAGTACAAAGAAAATATATTTAATGTTCAACCAGATAAACTTAATTGTTTTTAATAAATATACACTCATTCTGAATTCGATGCCTGCAACACGTGTCCAAAAAAATTGAGACAGTAGCATGTTTACCATGGTGTTACGTCACCTTTTCTTTTAACTACACTCAGTAAACGTTTGGGAAGAGAGGCCACAAATAGTTTACGTTTTGAAAGTGGACGGCCGGGTGCGTGTGCGTCTCGTACCTAGGGAAGAGATGGCACCAGGATGCACTATGGGAAGAAGACAAGTCGGTGGAGGCGGTGTGATGCTTTGGGCAATGTTCTGCTGGGAAACCTTGGGTCCTGCCATTCATGTGAATGTTACTTTGACACGTACCACCTACCTAAAAATTGTTGCAGATCAAGTACACCCCTTCATGGAAACAGTATTCCCTAATGGCAGTGGCCTCTTTCAGCAGGATAATGCACCCTGCCACACTGCAAAAATGGTTCAGGAATGGTTTGAGGAACACAACGAGTTCAAGGTGTTGACTTGACCTCCAAATTCCCCAGATCTCAATCCAATCGAGCATCTGTGGGATCCGATCCATGGATGCCCCACCTCGCAACTTACAGGACTTAAACGATCTGCTGCTAACATCTCGGTGCCAGACACAGCACAGCACACCTTCAGAGGTCTTGTAGAGTCCATGCCTCGATGGGTCAGAGCTGTTTTGGCAGCAAAAGTGTGGGACCTACACAATATTAGGCAGGTGGTTATGATGTTATGGCTGATCAGTGTATGGTTTGCGCTTCACATGGTAGAGTCTTAACTTGCATTTGAGGATGCAGCGACAAACTGTGTTTACTGACAATGGTTTTACAAAGTGTTCCTGAACCCATAAAGTAATATCCTTCAGAGAATCATGTCGGTTTTTAATTCAGTGCCGCCTGAGGGATCGAAGTTCACGAGAATTCAATGTTGGTTTTCATCCTTGCCCCTTATGTGCAGAGATTTTCCAGATTCTCTGAATCTTTTGATGATATTATGGGCTGTAGATGGTGAAATCCCCAAATTCCTTGCAATTGTGTGTTGAGAAACATTGTTCTTAAACTGTTGGACTATTTGCCCACGCAGTTTTTCACAAAGTGGTGAACCTCTTGTGAAGGACTGAGCCTTTTGAGGATGTCCCTTTCATACACAATCATGTATTGTTACTAATTACCCCTTTACCTGTGGAATGTTCCAATCAGGTGTTTTTCAGCATTCTACAGCTTCCCCAGTCTTTTGTTGCCCCAGATTGTTTGAAACATGTTGCTGGTATAAAATTCAGAATAAGCATATATTTACAAAAATCAATGAAGTTGATGAGATAAAACATGAAATATATTGTCTTTGTACTGTTTTTATTTGAATTGAATGTCAAAAAGGATTAGGAAATTATCACATTCTGTTTTATTAATGTTTTACAGTGCGTCCCAACTTTTTTGGAATTGGGGTTGTATTAAGTCTCAAACTAGTATTTTTGTTTGTTTTCTGAAATCCCCAGGATTTTTCTGTTGTGATAAAGACTATTTTTTGTTTGGTTTAGAACTGTTGTTTTTGTATTGAGCATTGACTGCCTTCTCGGTGGAGGTTTGAGACCATTGTCTACTTAGGATAAGTATCTAGTTATCATTATGGATTCCCCATTGTTTTTAGTCTGTTCATGCTGATAGTCTAATAAACATAATATTAATTTTGTAAGAAATGCACTTTGCTATGAAAAATTCTGGCCCTTGGACGAATGTAATTGATGATCCCTGTCCTATAGGCTAAAATTGGGATTAGCCCACTTTGGAATGTGTTAGGATTTTGCCAATGTAAAAGCTTTCTTAGCCTGGGGCTAAGAAGGTTCTAAGAATACTTTTAGCCCTGGGATAAGTATAGTGTGAAAAGCCCTCCAGAGACTCAGATGGATGGATACATAGACAGACCAATTGATAGCTCAGATGGGTTTTCGCACCATTTGTCATAGCTGTTGTACATGCAAAAGCCAAAAATTAATGAAATCCACTATTTACACACACACAGCACGGAAAACACATTGTCACTGACAAACATCTCTCTGATTGGCTTTAATTTTACAGCAGAGCAGAAGAACCACATTACAAGAAGCTTCAGGAAGAGGAAAAGAGGAGCAATCCCTCTCCCATGATGGACAAACATGCAATAAATGTTGTGTGTACAGAATCAGAAAATCACAATCTATACAAATGTGTTAACAAAATGTAAATTGTGAAACATAATTGAAGCAGATGGATCCAGGAGGACGATATCAAGGTTGATAAATGGACCCACAGCACTGAGATAAAGAGCTGATTAGACAGCAGACTATATAAAAAAAATGTGAGATATTTTGTCTTCATCCAGTCTCTACATACTTTTTTTTCTCTGCTGAGAGTGTGTAGTTTCCTTTTGCTGTCGAGGTATTGTGCTTTGTTTCCCTCGCTCCTTGGCATAACAAGAAAGACTGATCAATACGAAACATTAAAGTTAGTCTATGCAGTGAATTTTGAGATATGTGTCGAGTTGAACACTCACTACACCTACACTTTGGCTGTCTGTTCTTTCTCTACATACCTCTGTGCACCAGAGATATGTGTCATTTCGCTGCTTTTGCAAAGGGCTTTTTTGCAGAGGGAGCCAAGCCAAAGAAGCATGCCAAACTGGCATCACACAGTTGTATTAAGCACTCTTTCATGTTAGAACTGCGCACAAACAGGCCTCTATAACAAGTTAACAGGTTTGTCTTGGTAGAAAACAGGGGGGAGAGATTCATGTGCGAGTGTGTGTATTTACACTGTGGCACTGGACTCGTCCACTTCCGTAGCTGTGTGAGAAAGAGGCATCCAATGCAACTACTGCCAGGGTACACCTGTTATTGGCATCTATTCGTAAGCACAGACAGGTCTTTTGTTTAGGACCCTTGATTTGCACTGTGCTCATAATGCTGTGATCCAAGTACTCTCTATTTTGCTGGAAGAAGAAGCACAAATGTAATCTAGTGTATCCACCAATTATCTCTAAATTAATAAATATATAAGTGGGTGTATGTAAGTAAAGATATATAAATAAGAATACAGCAAAAGGTATTCGAGGGGAACATTTTCAGGAGTAAAAGCTTTTAAAGGAAATGACACTCCAGAGTACATTTGTTTCCATGGAGAGCCTTCTTTGTTAGCCAGGCAGTTGTCGAGCAATTTTACAATAAGTGATCCATGGCAATAGCGTGTGTGTGTGTGTGTGTGTGCGCTCGTGCACACATGCATGCATTTATGAGTCAAAAGGCTTTTGTGGGTGCATGTGTGGTTTTTACCAATATACCACAATAAGCCCTGGAGAGTGTGCTATTCTACATAAAAAGATCACTGTTGCATATTCAGATGATCGGTCCCACAGGGGTCATTAAAAAGCATGTTTCGAAGGAGCTAGCAATCTCACAATACTGTTAATGAGCTACGGTATGGCTTTATTAAAACCAACACTTGTTAGCTGGTCTTTATGTGGACATCCTCATGGAGTGTTAAAACAAAAGTGAGGGGAGTTGCATCACTCTGCTCTCTGGGTCTAAGTTGATTTGGTTGCACACAGAGGCAAATTTATGGATCTGCACGCAGTTCAGTGCCAATCAGTGATGACAGACTTTTGAATATGCAGTGTGCATTAACTGTTCGGTATCAGCACCAGACCCTGATATTTTGGGAATGGATATGTGCTGCCAACCTCATAAGTGAGACACTTGACAGCATTGTGATTCAGTGCGATAGGAAGCTGGCCATCCACTGACGAGTGACAGAGCTCTAATTGTGGTGCTGCAGCTGAAAGCCTGTTGACAACCATTTCCATGCAATAGTGAGAACCACTGTACTTTAGTTCCATTAAAATAATGTCTCTCCAGCCACTCCTGAGCTAACAGGCAACTATATTTGGAAACTGATAAAGTGAGATTGTAAAACATTGTGTCCTGATGCATTAACATACCGCCATGTGAAGCACAAAGCATCTGTAAACAAATGTAAGGGTAATTTGACTTTTAAGAGTTGTACTTGAGCGCAAAGCGTGATCTGCCAGCATTTAATATGTAACATTTAACACGTGGTTTAAAGTGCAAAGGTTTTTTTTGTTTCTGATTCTCTGATGCAAATCATTTTGAATTCAGCAGTGCAATGACAGTATATGGTGAACTCATGAAGCTTATTTTTCCATGTTCCATGTTGGCAGTCTGAATCTCTTTACCTGCTGCACTCTTCTTTTTGATCTCGTCTCTCTCTTCCTACCTGTGTTTGTGTTCTGCTGCGCCAGGTTCCAGTGTTTCCTCTTGGGGAAAAGAAGAATGAGCAAGCAACATCTGGTGGGGTCATCTCAACCTGTGGTGCAGTCTGCTGCCTGTGTGCTCACTGATACATTTTCCCATAGCTTACTTTTACTGTAAAGCAAACCAATAAAGATGGAGTACAGTAAACTTTTAGTTAGCTCTGAGTCAACATTCTTGTCTAAATTTATCTATTCAATTTTCTCAGTTTATTCCACTGGTTAATAATTACTATGTAAGCAAATTACTGTAAATCCAATGACTGGCTTATATACACTGTTTGCCTTGGCTGAATTTATAGTAGAGAGATAGAATGGAGACAATCATTTGGCATCTATTATTGAAAAGATTCTGAGTTTTACTTCAAATGATGTGGTTGGCTTGACATGAGATATTACCTGCTTGTACACATGCTTCACCTGGTCAGTGAGATCAAAAACAGTAAAAGATGGTACACCTGGGGGGCAGCGAAGAGATGCTGATCTCTTCAGCAGTTGATTTTCCTGCTGCCAGGAAGTCCTGCCTCACCGACAAAGAAAACGGGACCACAGAAGCAGAAACATGGTCCTCCCAGAGCTGCATGTTTGCTTCGATGTCAGAATCAGCTTTGGGTCAGGTTCGGGGTCAGGTGGACAGGGCTTGAATATCTGCCATGATTGTCACATCTGCAATTATACACATCCACTGAAGAACGGCCTTGACAGAGCTCTCGCTGGTGTTTCAACCAAATGGCCGGAATGGCTTGGCAGTCCACACATTCCGGCGGATCTTCTCTGCCAGAGGCAGTGTGCTCCACATGGAGGCAGATAAAGCATGCCTGGTGCCCCGCCACCACTGTGAACATGCCAGGACAAGAAAGGCAGAGAGGATGCAGTCCAACGGAGCCATCGCTTGGCTCTTATAGTGGTAGTGGGTGCTACAGAAAAAGTGGATAAGGAGTAAAGCCGTATAGAGCCAGCTGCTAGACTTTCAGTCATTATGACTGCCTCATTATATGTAAATTCTTTGATTTGGATTTGAAACAGTCTTCTGTTAGAAACAGGCCCTGCATTTTCCTGTTGAAGTGAGCATATATATATCAAGTTTTAGTATGTTATATAAATTATTATTATTATTATTATTATTATTATAAAACACGCTTGTACAATGAGAGAGAAAAATGCTTTGTGGACACAAGCCCTATGGCTTCTGTTTCAAAAGCAAAGAATACATTTATTTATCAGAATAGTTACATAAGAATGTAGCAACAGCAGAGCGCTATCTATTTTTTTAAAACTCTTGCGTAGGTGCATGGAAACAGCTGTTTGCATCTCTCTCTCATTGCTGTCCATGGTTCTGAAACAACGCTGACCGCCATGGAGATGTATCCTCTGGGAAGGCTCAGCAGAATAATACTTTATTTCTAAGATAATGTCAACAAGTTTGCACTGACATCAACGGAACTGACAGCAGTGTAACAACTTTTTACTTTTAAAAAAAAAGAGAAACTCAGAGCAGTAGACCAATAAGTATTATATGATTGTACCGATGCAATTAGTGAAGTTGAAATATACTATATACTAATATCATGTTGAATAGCACAGGCAATTCCAGCTACATTAACATTTTTAACCAGGCTAGCACCATTAATCTGGAGATCGAAATGAAGGGAGTCGGTTCACCCCTTTGGTCCAGACTGACGTATGTCAACAACAACAGAATGGACTGTCATGATATTTTATACATTCATCGTCTCCAGACTACAACTATTCACTGGATTGCCACATTCATGTTCTCTTCAGGATGGAATTTCTAACAAGTTTGATAATCCCTCGATTTGTCATCTAATACCACCACCAGGTCAAGACTTTATTTGGTCAAATACTTTAGTTTGTGTACCTGCAATACCTGCAAAACTAATTGGATTCCTATCAACCTCAGTTATGTTTTGTGCTGATCAGCAAATGTTAACATGCTAATACACTGCACAAGGGAGTTAACATGGTTGTTCAGAAGGCTTTTATCAGAGACCAGGCACTAACGTTTTGAATACAGGCTTGTGAATGAGTTTTCAGCACATGCAATTTTTCTAGTGCATTGAAGAGCCAGATGAATGGACAAACCCAAAGAGGGTCTCAGGAAATATCTGCGTGAACATATCATCATATGATTATATAATGGTATGGTTCAGATCCACGATGAATCCCAGAGACTCTTAAATGTTGCCCCAAAATCTCCACTGAGTTCAGTGTATACTCATATGTTTACTCCTCACTGGCTAATATGTATTCATCTGTGTGTGCCAGTTTGAATGACTTCATATTCATTCTCACGCCATATGGGCTGGAAAACAGGTCTTTTACTTTTGAAGAAAACAACTTAGAGACTGCCACTGTTTATAATTGGATATGTGAAAAAAAGTGCTCAGTAAAAGTAATTATTAATCTTTATTATTTATTAATATGCTTTGGTTTACATCTGGTTGCGTCTTAATAGAAAAGTTCTATTAAGATTGCACTGGGTGTGTTTTTTTTTCAATCCACTGCCTCCAATATAAATTTCAG
>JBBPCS010000283.1:653211-665666 GCA_037974645.1 Hollardia meadi
GAGAGAGAGAGAGAGAGAGAGAGAGAGAGAGAGAGAGAGAGAGAGAGAGAGAGAGAGAGAGAGAGAGAGAGGAGAGCAGAGGAGAGCTCAGCAGTAGAAGTCTGCACAAACTAGAGAGGATCAGAGCAGGCGCAGCGCCGCTCTGACCCACATGGTGACATGATGTTATTGACGTGATGTGCAAATGAGCGATAGAAAACTAATCGCGCGGCGCAAATGTAACTTCTTTTTTTTTTTGAGAGCGCCAGTGCCCCTGACAAGATGCTGCCCTGGGCGGCTGCCCAGTCCGCCCATAGCTAAATCCGCCACTGGCTCAGCCTCTGATTAAAGGTATGCCAGTGTGCTCGTCCATCCATGGACCATGTCTCATCAAAAACCTAAAAGCCAGGACCTGAGCCGACAGACCTATGGAACATCAACGCAGATTATTTTAGAACCTTTAGAACACATCAATCTCTGTTACCCTTTCATATGTAATCTACCACCCCTAGGCTACCCCATTCACTCACCCACGCAAACCCACTCATCATCCTTCTCATGATCAAGCACATTGGGCCGTTTTCTTGCCAAGAACACTCTGTATGATAGAAGTATCAAACAGCAGCAACACTGGCCGGCTAATCTATAGATCCTGAGATACTGTCTGTGTTTGTTTGTGTAAAAGAATGGACACTCAAGTGAATGTGTAGAGCAAATGTGCACTGGATAAAGGAGATGAATGAAAGAGAGGAAGAGAGAGGGAGGCATTATTGCTGTACAAAGCAGTGCCACAGGGTCATTGATGCTGCTGGTCTGAAGTATCACTGTGAGTAGATAGATAGTGTTGGCGAGGAGAGTTATGGATAGAGGTTACTTATATCTGCGTGTATGTGTGTGTTCATTTGTGTTGTGTCTGTTGTGAGGTTGGAAAATGAGAAGCTATTGAATGAAGAGGTTGGGAGTGAATTATTACAAAGAAGTAGGCGATCCAGTTTTATGTTGATGATGTTTATTTAATCAGAGCATAGAGTCGAAACATTTTACATCAAGAACTGCAAGTTTCAAGTCTCTATGTCAAGATTTCATCAAGGTGAAATTAAAAATGAACGCTTGTGTTGTGCGGGGAATCCCAACACAGTCAACGTAGTATTTTATTTGTTCTCATCGGTGCTGAAAACAAAGTTTTCAGGTTTCTCTACTGCAGTAATTCCCAAACAGGTACCTGTACTTCAGGGGGTACTTCTGCAGTTGTCAGGGTGTATGTGGCAAGGTTGTAGAGTAGCTTAACTAATTGAAATTAATAAATAAATGAAGATTTTAAAAAAAATATGACCACCTATTTATGAGGGGTGGATGTTCTAAAAAATATATTGAAATCTAATAGTGATCAATTAAATATATTTACTTTTGAAATTAAATATAATTTCATGGGAATTAAATACAATGTAATTTTTAATATACATTTAAAACTGTTTGTCATACATTAAATGTATTTAATTTTAGAATAAAGTTTAAACACATCAAAATTAAATGCAATGTGACTTTTGATATAAAACTATTACTCATCAATTAAATGTATTTAATTTTAAAATAAAATATCATCACATCATTTAAGTTGATATATTGCGATTAGAACTACTTTTTTGGACATTTCAACTGGGAAGAAATTTCATTTTAGCGGCTTCCACTTCCATTTGCCACCATTTTTATTTAAGAAGCATGTGGTTTTAGATTAGAATGCTGCTTCCATCTGTCACTCATACACCACACCCATCAGTTAGATCTGGGCTCAATTTTCCATGCCTTGTTTCTTCATATCCTTGCTAACTCTTGGCTTTTCCCTTTCCTGTGACAACGTATAACGTATTTGTGGCCCTGACAAACAACAATGGCTCGCATGTACTTCCGTCAGAAGCCCTTTCTGCCAGAAAGCAGTACTTTTCATTACTACTACTTCAACACAGGCAAAGGAAATTGAGCCCAGAGCTCACTAATAGGCGTGGCTTATGATTGGCAGGTAGAGGCAGCTCTCTAATCTAAAACCAAATGCTTCTTATATAAAAATGGTGGTAAATTGAAGTGCAAGCCATTAAAATAAAAGCTCTTCCCAATTGAAATGTCCATGGAAGAAGTTCTAATTTAAATACATCAACTTAAATGATGCAATGATACTTTATTTTAAAATTAAATACATTTAATTGATGACAGTTTTATAAAAAAAATTACACTTGTCAATTCATTTTCATCCACACCTAATAAATTAATGTTGGTGTTATTGCAATTAAGAGTGCATGAAAATGTAAGGTTACGTTATTGTAACCCTTGTTCTATAAGCACAGGCGGAGCCCTCTATTGGACCCTATGGGTATTACTCTCCTCCAATCACGAGCATGTATTAGCCCAGTGTATATATAAGGCTGCATCCCCGCTGCCTCGCATCCTGCCACCTTTTCAACGAGTGGTGCAGCTCCGCCTGTGCTTATAGAACAAGGGTTACAGTAATGTAACCCTACGTTCTATCTCACACAAGCTCCGCCCTCTGCTGGACTCTATGGGTACAGTGGTTGGAGCCAGTTAAGTGACCGCCCTGCTGCAGCCAAATCTGACTGGCTAGGGGTAACTGCCACAGTCCACCTACTTCCTATCTCAGTCATTGCTGAAAGAGAGTAGAAGACCATTGAAGCCTGGGTCCAAACATCAGACCCAGGCCACCACAGCTACAGCCCCAGGTGTCAACACACAATCAACACTCCGCAGATCCTATGCACAGAGCCATCCAGGGTACACATGGGACATGTTGTCAGACACAATGCCCAGAAGGTGTCAGGTGCAGTACCAACCAACACCTGAACACCTGGTGTTGTCACCAGTCCTGTGGCCCCCTGAAGGTACAGACCCCGAGAAGGAGCCGATATGTCCAAGAGGTAGAACATTATTAACGTACATGGCGTCGTCCACAACACCGCCGTGCATATGTCCTCGATACACACCCCACTGTGCAGGGGGAGGGTCATGTCCCGCCTGCCTATAGGCCTGAGAGATACACTCACACAGCCAACTGGCAAGGCGTTTCTTGGACAGGGCCTTTCTAGCCACGTCAGCCCCGAAGCAAATAACAACTGCCCCGTGCATCTGATGGGGGCCGTGCGTTCAACATAACATGCTAACACGCGAACTGGGCAAAGCAGATGCAGTCTTGCCTCCCTGACCCCAATGTGGGGAGAACGGCAGAAAGCATCCAACCGAATAACTCTCGACCTGAATGAGCTCCCTAAGTTCTTAGGAACAAAGGAAGGGTTCGGTCTGAGAACCGCCCCACTGCGGTGACCCCCGGTGTAACAAACAGCAGGGGTTAACTGACAGGGTGGTCAGCTCACCCACCCTCTTGGCTGAGGTCAGAGCGAGCAGCACAGCCATCTTGAATGACAACGCCCGTAGAGAGGAACACTCCAGAAGCACTTCGGGGTCGGACACCAAGGCCTAAAGCACCAGCGGAAGCTCTCATTGAGGTGAGGAGGCACTTGCCACTGGCCACCCATTGGAGTAACCGCTTCACCAGGGGGTGACTAAAGATGGGTCTGTTGCCAAACCCCTCATGACAGGAGGAAATGGCTGCAGCAAACACCTTAATGGTGGCATGAGACAGCCCCCTGTCCAACAAACATTGTAGAAAGGAAACTACTGACCTGACTGCACACGACGAAGGGTCTAGGCTCCTCTACTCACATCATCGTTGGAATTCGAACCACTTCGCCCTGTAGCCGGCAGTGGTGGATCCTGCCCTAGCCCCCTGGATGGTCTGTATAACGAAGACAGACAACCCGGCTCGCCTCAACCTGTCCCTCTCAGGAGTCAGCCCCAAACAGGCTGGCCTAAGGTGGGCAGAGAGCCTTCCTGTCCTAGGACAGGACCCCCAGGAACTGGGGAACTGTCCTGGGGGGGGGGATTGTCCTGCGGTGCTAGGGAGAACGAAAGAGGACAGTGGGTGTTGCAGCGGGTGGCGAACAGATGTATGTGAAAGCAGTGAGGAGGGGAGGGGGTAGGAATCAGCTCTTTCAGAAATTTATTTTGTTTTAATCAAAACCTTCTGAACATGAACAGGCACATCATAAACATGAGGGGAGGAGGCAGCTACAGACGATGCTTGCGTCCCCATAAACAGTCATTCATGTGCAGCAGGTGGACTCGGCTCTAGGCTGACGCGGAGCTCTGGCTCTGTTCTGCACCGTCATAGTCTCACGTGGTGCTAGCTGAGAATTAACAGCTAGCACCGTCTGAGGGGGAGCCACGGCCGCCGTAACCATAGCTCTCTGGCAGCAGCGTTCTCTCCCTCTCACCGTTGCATTGCTCCATCTCATCTCATCCTTTTCTTTTCTGGGGGTGAGCGAGTGGCAAATGATGGCTGAGCTGCGTTGATTCTTCCTCCAAACTCTTTAGGTGCTGGGCCACTGAGGAAATTGATCCGAAGAGCCCTTGCGTTGAAATGGGGGCTTCCAGGAGATCATCTCGGTCAGATTTGGGAATGGCAGTTATGCCTTGCCACACATGACGCAAGCCCACTGTGTCTAGAGCCATAACTCGTCCTGCGGCAGTAGCAACACCCTGAATCAGATTGTTTATCTGGCCAACACTGCGGTCCAAAAACTCACTCTGAGAGGGATCTGGGGGGGTGTGTGGCTGTTGCGAAGCCAGCGAGACACCCAACACTCCAAGATTGTTTGCTGCTGCTGCCAGCTGTACGCCCAGCTGGAATATTTTGTCAAAAAATCCCAGTATCTCTCTGTCACGCTGCAGGGGAAGGAGTGGCTTCCTGTCTGCCAACCATCCATACGACTGTGGTAACAGGAGAGCAGCGAGAGCATCATCAAGAGGGGGCACGCCGGGATACAAGAAAATCCGCCAATGCCGGTAAAAGGAACTTTGCTCTTTAGAGGTTGTTGCCACGATGCCTCAACACACTGCTATATGTCAGGGAGGGCAGGCAACACAAACGCCGCTTGCAGGGGTTTTGACGGTCCGTAAAATCCCTCGCAAAGACTGCTTACCAGCGTGGAGAGGAGCCGTGGGGGCAACGGGAGCCCAACATGACCCGCCGCTATCTTCATCACCAGCGGGAAGTCTCTGCGAACTGAAATTGGCACTGCACTTCTGTGTGACGCTGACGAAGCAGACACAGATGAATGTTGTCATCATCCACAGGCAGTAGAAGCCTCCGTCTCAGCCTTCATGATGAAAGGTGGCGGCATAGGGCAGTGAAAGTGATCCCATTGCTGCTGTCGTCTCACCAGGGGAAGCGCTCATCACTCTGCATGATCCCGGCAGAGGCATTCAAAGCAGTATGCGTCTGGGTCTATGTCGGCGTTAAGACCGGAACAGGCCGCACACTCTCAAGGCTCTTGTAGCGGCGACTCTATCCGTGGAGAAGATCACACAATCAGTGGGCAAACTCACTGATCGCTGAAGAATAAAAGGATGCGAGGCAGCGGGGACGCAGCCTTATATACGCTGGGGTTCCCACGTATTTGGGTAGGCATGTCCTGGCGGCCGGCTATGTTTATGCAAATTTTCAGTGGGCGAATAACTGATCATGATTGGAGGAGAGTAGTACCCATAGAGTCCAGTCGAGGGCGAAGCCTGTGTGAAATAGAACTGTTTAGCAAGCAAGTAGGGGAGATCTGTCGTCTCACCAGAGGAAGCGCTCATCACTCTGCATGATCCCGGCAGAGGCATTCAAAGCAGTATGTGTCTGGGTCTATGTCGGCGATAAGACCGGAACAGGCCGTACACTCTCAAGGCTCTTGTAGCGGCGACTCCATCCATGGAGAAGATCACACAATCAGTGGGCAAACTCACTGATCGCTGAAGAATAAAAGGATGCGAGAGAAACAGTTAGCTAAAATTAATGGCTAAATGGTTTGAATGTCCAGCCTTTGCCCCTCCATGTGGTTATAGTACGAATGCAAACTTAACCAAAGCGAACTAAGTTCAATTCAGTTCAACTGTATGAAAATAATATAACATCTACTATTATAACCACTTTTATTATGATTGATTGTTTGAAATTAACTGAACACATTTGGGGTATATTGTAAATGGTGTTGATGAAGAGAAACTTCACTTAATTGGACTGGGCTGTGCAGTTGCATCTTACAAAAAATGTTGGTAGCCACTGCCTTACAGCATATAACAATGTAAGTTTTGGAACCAAAATCAATTTTGCTTGCAAAAAAAAGCTTCTACAATCTCAAATTCCAAGTTTTGTAAATTTGGACTGGACTCAAATGGGTTTTTTTCATTTCTCTTGAATTAACAACCATACTGATGCTGAAAACTGCTGTGAATACAGCAAAGGACACAATTCACCCACTTGAGAGTTGATAATGCATCATCAAGTGCAGCACCAGTGTACTTCACTCAGTGTTATTTGATGCTAAAAGCAACTTGTAATGGGTTTGAGTTATGCATTTTTCCACACATAACTCTCCCACTGTGAAAATAACTTTGGCAGACGGTGATGAAAAATTCTAACCAGAAACTAAATTACTCAAATGCAGATTCATAGCTGGTCATCCTCCTCCCTCTCTTCTATTTGCAAAATAACTTTGCCACCTGAGTTCTGCCGAGTGCCAGCCAACATGCAACATGTGAGCTTCCATCAAAGCCACCACTGACAAATCAGTGAACTTCACAGCCGAGGGAATTTACATGTTGAAAGATCATAATTTAACTGGCATTTCTTGGAAAATGTTGCTGATCTTGGGCTTGAGGTTGCCCCCTTTCTTTCTCTGCTCTTGGTGTGCAATTATTAACCTACCAACAGAACATGAATAAATTACCCCCCACTGACACTTCAATAATTTTGGAGTTCCCCCATTGAATGCACCAGGAGCCAGAAAGACAGCAGGACATACAATAAGTAATATAGCAAATGAAAGGCATTCCCTTGAGAAATCTAGTCCACTTAAGAAGAACTGACTTCTGAAAACTTTCTCCAGAGAATCCTACATTAAAAGCCAAGTGCAATATAAAAAAAAATTTAAAAACGGCACAAATTTGGGTCAGGGTTCTCCGTGCTGTCAATTAAGAGTCATGTAAACTGTGAGCATTTTCCCCAAACTCATATATTATGTCAGGCTACAGGCGCCCCTTGCTTTTAATTGCTTCAAAGTTGCCAGGCAACAGCTAAAGAGGCTATGCCTGAGTGAGTCATAGTACATGCACTCATACTTGGGAGTGACACATAAGTGTTTGCTGTTTGACGTGCGCTGCCTCTGCACACATTTGAACAGTATTTATTGCTGTATTGATATTAGATGACCTTACAATGTGTAATTATGTTCTCCATCTGCCTGCCCAGTTGTCCTCAATACCGCTCATTATCATGAGCCTTCCTTCATCATTCTTCCCCCTTAACGGGTGTTACAATCTCTTACTTTTCTAAGCCCTTCTCCCAGTGCATTCTCATTTTCTCAACATTTTAAGATACATTTTACCCCCCTCCCACTCCATCTCATCTCGCTGTTAGCTTTTCTCTCATTCCACTCCCCGCCTCCACTCTCACCCACTCATCCTCCTGAATCAGTCTTTCATCCCCTTCTCATTTTCCTCACCCTGCTTTCATGGCTCCAATTTTACTTTACCTGTCGCTCTTTTTCATCCAATGTTCTTTCCTGCTTCCTGCCTCTCTTGACCTGTGTCTGCCCTCTGTTTCTCCTGTATTTCAGCTACTTTCTCCTCCCCTTTATTGCTCTACTTTCCATCCGAGTAGCTCTGTTTTTCTTTTCCTCTTCTCCTCATATTTATCACCTTTTCCCTTTTTTAGACTCCCTTCCCTCCCTCTTGTACTTTTCCCCCTCTGTTTATTGCTATCCTCTGTGTTTCAGGCACATTGTTTGTTCTCAGTTCTCTCTGAAACAGTAGAGCAGGCTGTCCAAGGCTCTTACCAACCACAGTAGAAGGCTGCATTAATATTGCATGCCACTGTCTTATCGACCACAGCAATGCCAGGAATACAGAGCCGGGTACAAGACAAGTTAGCAGCTAGAGTGCTCACACACACAGATGCAAGCGGATACACACACACACTCACATATATAGACCTATGGTAACAGCTACAAAGCCAGATTTGTGGCTTGGGTGGAGTTGGTTTAGGGTTGTGTGGTGCACTGAGCCTAAACTCAGGCGCGAAGATGAGGTTTCCTCACTGTACAAGGAATCTGAACCATGAAGGACAGAGAGAGAGAGATGGAATGAAGCTGCGGCACCTGGATACGAAGCTGAGGGCTGAAAATTGAGTGCCATTTCACTGTCCCCGCACCCTGAAATGAAACCTAATTCTGACCTCAAAAACAAAACAGGACCCTCCCTGAAAATGCTCCTGATTTTTACACAATGAGAGAAATACAAGAGCACACACAAAAGCACAAACACTTAAAGCCAGCATGTGCCTGTGCATGCCAGCAGGCTGCCTGGCTTTTTCCATCAGCTGGACCTATCACAGCTTATTATCAGCTCCTTTGAACCGTGGGCTCAGAGCATGATTGCACTCTCAATTAATGCCTGTATGATCTACTTTGATGGAGCGAGTAATGACAAGTGCCTTACGTGTGTGTGTGTGTGTGTGTGTGTGTGTCTGCGACTGTGCGTGTTTGCGTGCACATATACAGCCATGTGGCTCTTTGCACATATAATACAGTATATGGCTTTCTATGGATGTACATTTCTGTACATTCATGCATGACCATGTCCTTGTGTGTCTTTCCATTATGGTAGATGCATGTGTGTGTATGCTGGCAGTGTGTGTGTGTGTGGTTCCCGTCAGGGGGTAATGAACCAGTTTAGGGTAAATTGGGAGAGACATGTGGCTTTGCATAGAATGTCTTTTCAAAGGCATCCTTTTATCTTTGGCCTCCTTCATAACCAATGGAATCTGCCAGCAGAGCGGCTGTAAAAGTTTTTGATTATTTCACCGCACTGTCATCTCTGTTGGGCCTAAAGATTAAACCTAGCACCTCTCAAGTTGCTCTTTTTATAATAATCAGACGGAGATAACATTCGGAAAGTTTTAGAGTTTGATTATTAGGTTAGGCATGCAGACATAAAAGCTTTTCTCTGTTTGGCGTATGCATGTCCACCCAGAAAAGAAAAAAAAAACAACCAAAAAAACATGGGTTTAGTTGATTGACACAAAAGGATGAAAGCACTACAGTGCCTGGCAAAAAAACAGACAGCTCGTCACTGTGCATGTCGGTGTCTGTGTGTACATGTTCTTCTAAAAACCATACAGATGAAAGGTGGTAAACCATGATAGGCTGCACAAAATCAAACCTTACCAACAATCTAACATGCGAGAAACTCACATATATATTGTGTCTGTAAACAGAGAGTTTAATTCATGAATAACATTTTTACGACAATTACAGCTTGCCTATACTAAAATCACACACACATTCCTCTTCCTCCTTTTGTATCACTTAAATGATAGGTGCACATTATTGTCAAGTCTGTCTTACGGTAAAGTAAAACCCCCATGGCCACACATACATTCAAAGAGTTATTGGTCGCTGTAATTGTTCCAATTGTCCATACTGGCAGTGAAATGATCCTTTCTTAACCAGACACCAAAGTAAAAGGCACTTTTTTTAAAGAACTTTTTCTTTAATATATATTATTTTTTGGGATATATTGTCTGCCTTTATTTAGTAGCCGAGAGCAGAGAGATTACAGGAAACCAGCTGAGAAAGAGAGGCAATAGAGGTAAGAATTAAAAACAGTTCTTGGGCCTCTCTGAGAGGGACTCCTCACTGGAGAGCTCCTCTGAAAACTAAATATCTTCAAGGGCTCTTTTTTTTCTGATTGCATTCGCACCGCAAATAGAAAACCTGAAGTAATGAAAGCCAGTCACTTCTGCACAACATTATTTACACGGTTAACGTTTTACATGGGTTTTAAAAATGGTGGTTAACGGTGCTACTTAGCCTACGCCTTTTTCAACAAAGGTGCCACAGCACCCTGTGGTACCATCTGGTTTTGTCAGGGGTGCCATAAAAAACTATTCTGACATTGCAGACAAAATAAAATACATTAATCATAAAAAACATTAATTTTCCCATTGATGGTAAGTTACATTTACCTGAGGTGCTGACTACGGTAATAGTCCATGTGTGACATGGACTTGACACTCGACATGACGGTCTTCTTCTCCTTCATCACCCTGTCGAAACGTTGGTAATTTATTAATTTCCTGAAAGATTTCTGCAGTGTGGCTACGACTGTGCAACTATCTTTTTTTTCTCTCTCTTCCATAACAAACATGTTATGTGTGCTCATGTGTTGGTCATCAGAGGGATGTGTTTTTTAAATACGTTGTAGATTGGGGTGACTTGATATTTTGCAGATTTTTAAAGGGTGCAGTGACAGACAAAAGGTTGGTCTGGACCAATCACTGTATAAGTGACTCAAGGTTCCTCTTGTGGTGGGAGAGTACTCTGAAGTAGGTTTTAAATAAGTCCCTCAAAATGGCATTGTAAGAAACAATCATTCCCAGTTCTTGCAGTGCAGATATAATTAAAATTGGGGGTTCTTAGAACCACGAAAAGGTTCCTCTGGTCCAAAAATGCCCACATGTCCCCGCCCACATGTCAATCATGGATGCTGTTCATGGTCAGCGCCTGAACCTGTAAAGCTGCCAGGGCACTGCAGTTACACAGGAGCGAAGGAATTTGCTAGTATAAAGACGAATACTTTGTATAAATTTTCATTACATTACAATCGCTTCAGTAAGGAAAAGTGAGAAACAATTCCTGTGACCAGTGACTCAGTCTCAGTACACAGGGAGGTGAGAACTGTTTTAAGATAGATTTGAACCTACTCTGTTCTGCTGATGTTCTGTTTGGGGTCTTGGAGACCCAGGGCGCTCTTTAACAGCTCAAAAAACATGACGTGTTTCAGACGTCTGCAACGGTGAATAACACATTACTACTGTTGCACTCCGCCAGCTGTAAAATACGACTTAATACAGTAGATTTTCTTAAGATCTGTGATTTTTTTATGCTGTGCTGGCCCTCTCAAATCCCAGATAAGTGCAATTGCATTTACAACAGTTTGTTTATAAGAGGCCAAACAGGGTGTTAGAACTCTCTGATGTCTCAACATCAGTGATGCCATAATGTAAGATAACATACTGTACATCTGTGAATGATTACATATTTGTTCATGTGTGACCCATATAACATCAACTATTAATGACTGTATTTATTCAGTTACATCTCATAGTTTTTTCTTTTCTTTTTTTATACTATGGTCTTTTATTTTCACAAATGTAAAATCACAACAGTGAGACAGACTGACATGTTTTATGTCACACATGTCTAAACCCTCTTTGGTCAACTGAATTGAAACCTTGTGTAACCTGCTCTGTGCTGGGGTATTGCTATGTGTTCTGCCACCATGCAGTTGCTTTGGGTATTGCAGCTCCATAATCCACAGTGGATTACCAACTGGGTAATGCTCCCACGATTAAAAAAGATTTTCTCTCTGGGGCTTTAATGAGGATCTCAGCAACGTTTGTAGTGTTGACTGCCCTGTGGCCTCTCTGTCAAACCTGGTGCTTTGCATGTGTGTGTGTAAGAGAGAGATAGAGAATGTGCATGTCTCTTGGTGTATCTCTGAATGTCTTTGAATTTTCTGCTTTCTGTAGACTAGAATTAAGATGAGGGACAAAGAAGGTGAAAAATTCAATAAAAATAAAATTAGGTTTTGTGGAGGGTTAAAAACACTTCCCTGGATATAATTTTAAAATACTCCAATATAACGTGACAAACTGCAAATTAAATAGAATGTTCACCGTTTGTGAATCATATTTGAGCTGATGGTCCGATTTGTTTAAGTAATATATCAAAGCCTACTTAATTCACTACTAAATTATCTAAAGTCAGGTGATTGATTGTAGAGTGGATTTCAATTGTTCTCACTTAAAGAAAAAAACATGGGGGGGGGGGGGTTGAATGTTTTTGGCGGTAGAGTGGGGCATGGAGGAGGCATGCATACTTGTGTGTGTGTGTGTGTGTGCATTTGTGTTTGCAAGCATGTGTGTGCCAGACTGGCCCCAGGGTCCTGAGCCATCACGCTTTATGAGGTATGGCAAGGTGAGAGCAAAACATCTGCTAGCCAGAAGAAAAGCCCTGGTCTGGGACTCATACTGGGTTTGGACAGTGAGCACGCACCCTGCACGCACACACACACACACACACACACACACACACACACACACAATAACTCACATACATTAAACTGCTCTGAAATAAATGCATACTGGACTCACAGTCACTGTCAGAACCCTTAATCTTGATTTTCGGATTATAGGCTAAAAACCCGTGTGCAAAACATACATAAATCTGAAGAAAAAAAAGAAGCCGTTTCACACACACACACACACACACACACACACACACACACACACACACACACACACACAC
>JBBPCS010000283.1:671903-689216 GCA_037974645.1 Hollardia meadi
TGGTAGTAATATTCGGTCTGCTTTGGAATGAGCCAGGCTAGCTAGACCCCCCCCCCCCAATTTACAGTCTTTATACTAAGCTTACCTAACTGGCTGCTGGCTCCAGCTTCATATTAGACAGAGAGTGGCAACAATCTCATTTTTACTCACACAATAAAGTGTAATAAGCACAATTCCCCAAATGTCAAACAATCCCTTAAAACACAGAGACATTACAATATACATTTTTACCTGTGAGAAGGTTTCTTGCGGCATGAAGGTTGCCTGATCTGAAATACAGTGTGTGCATGTTTACCTGCATGTCTCTTTTCAGCATGTGATGTTGTGTGCACAGCTCATCGGAAGCGAGACCATATGGAAACACGGCAGAGGCTTTTTGCACCTCTTCGCACCTTCTGGTCTCTCCACTGCTTATATTGCCGTAGGGAGGAAGGGAAAGGGGAAAGGGAAAAGGGTGGTGAGGAGCAACAGAGAACAAGTAAAGAACTCTAAATGGCTTTGTGAGGCATGCTGTGTGTAAGGACGCTGCAAGGACGCGAGATATATTGGTGGGCGAGAGGGGTGGGGTAATGATGGAATTCCTGAGCACAGAGGGGAATAAACAAACCCTGATCCACACACCAATACAAACACACTGCACATACCAAACATCCACATAAATAACTGTGCATTTCCAAAAAAGAGGCTGCTTGAATGCAATCTCACCCTTTGTGAATGTTTTCTGAAACCTCAGCAACACATACTGAACATGGCGTGTTGTGTAAACAGCTTTTTGTTTCACACAGTGGAGCCGGCATGCCAGACAGCCCTCCACCAGTGTCTGACAACTTTCTAAATGAAGCTCATTATGTCTTCATTGATTTTTCATATTCCTTCTCAGAGGTAAATACCCCCAAGGTGCTCTCCTCTTACACTCTGCCCTCCTGCTCGCCGCTCCACCCGGCCTCTCTCTCCGAGGTACCTGCGCTATCTATCTATCCATCGTGCCGCCGGTTTTTATCAGCTGCTCCCCAAACAGCGGCAAACAGCAGAGCACTTAAGGGAGCTGAACGGTTTCCAATTAGCAAAACAAATACCTCCGCTCACTCTCACCCTGTCACATAGTGCCTCAGAGAGCCTGGCCGGCCATTACAGACAATTAGAATTTAATAAGCCCAATATGCTCACTGTACTAATAGAGAAGGAGTAAGGGAGGTGAGGAGGGAGTGCATCACTCTCTCTCTCTCTCTCTGTCTCCCTCTGTTGCTATATATTTCTTATTGCTCTAAATCCTCGTACTTGTCCTGGCAGCTTGTTCTTATTTGAATAGTGTCAGGGCTTTCTGGGGTCATCTCAGTCACTGTAAAGCCCCCTCTCTCTTCCCCTGTCTGTCACTATCTCACCAATATCATTTTCTCAGCCTTTTTTCACCTCCTCTTTCCTTCTCCTGACCTTCCTTCCTACTCACACCTATTTCTCTCCATTGCAACCATCTCACTGTTCCTATTCATTAATTTATCTCTTCCTCTTGTTCTCTGCCGATTCTTTCCTCACCCGCCCTCCATTTTTTTTTTACCCTCAATTCTTGCCAGTCTTGTCCTTCTGCCTCAGTCAGGCTCTGTCGCTCTTGCAGGCTTTTTCTTACTATTTCATGTGATTGTATTTAGCCGCGCCCCCATCTCTGTTCTCATTTCACTCTGACTCTACATTCTACCTAATTCTTTTTTTTTTTTCACTCTTTGGCCTCTTCATTCCTCTCTGCTACACTATCACCCCTGTTTCATGCTCTCTTTCATCTTCCCTCCATGCTCAACCTACTGCTGTATATCTCTGCTCGGTCTCCTCTCAGTCTCCCTTTCTGTTCTGCCTGTGTAGTAAGGCCTTATGAAATGAGGTGATACAAATGGCATTTTATGGGTCTGTGCAGCACAACCAGGCCGAACACGGCAGGCAATCATAAAAGCCATTGTCTGCTGCGCATGCCACTTTTAATGTGTTCCATTTGATTTAATGCAAGCGATAGGTGAGGCAGGATGGGAGGTGAGGCCTCGGAGGTGAGGTTGAGAGGGAGTTGAGAGTTAAGAATGGAGATAAAGGGGATAAATAGACAGGGTTAGAGATGGAGAGAAGGGAAGGAGAGAATAAGAGAAAGGCAGGGGAGAGCGCTATCTAGGTCGCAACCGGAGTCCTCACTTCTGGGTTCAAATAATAAGGGACAGCCAGGCTGATATCTAATTTCTAGGGAAGAAATGGCATTTAGAGTGAGAATGAAAATAGAATGCATGTAGGGAAGCAAGCCGGGGTAGAAAGAGAGACGAGCAGACGGGGGAGAGTGGAATATTTAAAAATAAATGCAATATCCAATGCACAAAGTGATTACATTGCCAGAGGGCGGCAGAGGTGTGAGGATTCTGATGGCTTTTTTGTGCTTATAAAGCCGTTCATTTAAAAGAACAGGCATATTTACATCCAGATGGGGACCTTGTAGGAATTACCTACAGTATATCCCCCCTCCACCATCAACCCAATATGTGACGGGTGTAATTGCATAAATCCGTCGTTATTGTACAAGATTGGAAGCACTATTCAAATTTCAGCCACTGTTATTTTTCAAAGTCCATTTCTGTCAGCATGCACTGGGGGAGAAGGAAGGTGGGGGTGGGTGGTGGCTGGGGGTAGGTTGTAGAGGGTTACTGCTGTTAGCAGTAGATTGCAGTACCTAGGCAGTTCAATTACACTTAGTTGGATGAACAGTCCAAGACTGATGAGGTCGTCTCAACAGGCTGTATATGGCTCTTGCACGAAGATAAAAATGAGCCTCATCAAACCTCTGTGCTTAATATAGAGTCCTGAACAATGCATCAGACTCATTTGACAGCATAAATAAATAGGTTTTGTTAGCCAGGCACACACAAAACACACACACACACACACACGCACGCACGCACACACACACACACACACAAATAGTCCATTCGGGTGTTCTGTATAGTTTACTTCCTGCTCTTCTTCTTTCACATTATTTCCCACTTAATTGCTCTCTTCTTCTTCTCTTTCTCTTCTGATTATCATTATTGGTGGCATCATCATTGTAGTTATGGCTGTGACAGAATAAATGTAACTGAAAGCAGAAACATTGAATTCTGAAATGACATTGACAGGAAAACTGTTAAATACACACCTAGCCAATACTTGCTGGGCTTAAAAAGGTCAGTATTGGTGGTGATATCAACCTGGTGGATCAGATCAGCGGATCACGACCTCTTATATGCATGAGGATTGGTTATCTTCACTGCTCTGCGGGCTAGCAACAGGAGTTTGCGAAGCATTCTAGTGCAGTTAATTTGCTCAAAGCACCAAAGGAAGAGCAAAGATTAATTGTTGCCTTTAAGTTCTGCTGTGGTTCGTGTTCACACTGGCTTTAAAAAAAAAAAAAAAGAATCATGAGCTGTAAACATCATAACACAAGTTATTCAGATTGAGCTTTTTTGACAGTTTTGGTGACCAACATCCTGTATCCTGAGATTACAAAGAAATAATAGATTAGACAGAGAGAATGAATAACAACTGTCTTGTATTATAGGTGGAGGCGGTAAAAAACACCCTTAAACTGGATGCAAGCAGGCCAGTGTAGTGAAAAGGGAAGTGGTTGGTATGGGAAAACAATGGGGAGTTTAAAAACCAGGTGGGCAGCAACATTCTGGACAAGCTGCAGAGGTCCAGTTGCAAATGCTGAGGCTTTGGCGATGTAAGATGACAAGCACCACGTGGGTCACTTCCCTAGTGAGAAAAGAATTTAATGTATGGATGGGGCTTGGGGACTATGTATTTGGCTTAAGCAAACTTTAACCAATCATCTCTTGATGACTACTTCCTGATTTAAGTCTATTCCCAGTACACTGTGGTGCACTGAATGAATGTTTGCTGTTGAGGGCTTAATATACTTTCAGACTCAGCACCGACACAGAAACACATTAGTCAATGTAAAGCTTGACAGTGTTTAGAGGAAACCACATCCCATGTTCATGCATTTCATTAACATCTACATTTTTCATGGTCACTGATATTTTAATGTATTCTTGCTCCCGCGACTCTTTTCTATTCTAGTTAAGACCTCCAATATATCACCAATACTCGGAGAGTCAAATAAATTATGCAGAAATTTGTTCTGTACTGCTGCTTATCAAATGGCTGCAGGCTAGTGGTTGATCTGGCTTGGCTCGTGTGACCACAGTGATGAGTGCTTTTGGCCAACCCTTGTCTCTCAGCCTAATAGTTATATACACCCTGAGAGTAGTCCTGTGATTGTCAGTGAGCACTTTAGCTTCCAAGCACCATGAGATAATTAGCTTGCCATCCCTGCCTCTCAGACTTGGCAAGACCTCCCTGTGTTCTCTCTCTCAATTTTAATATTTTCTTTCTTTTTTTTTTTTTTGTGGGTGTCCAGAAAAAAAAGAAGCATGTTTTTCTGCGAGTTACCCAAAATTACCCAAATTTAGGATGGTGCTCAAAACTGTTTCACTCGACAATCACATAAAGTGCTTTATTAATGATGCACATATCACGTGTGCTTCACGAAGATTTCTCTTTTTTATTGAACCTAAGTGTACTTGAGGAAAACCCACTCCAATATCCTTAGAAATTAGTTCCGTATTAGATGATGCATCTCCTGTTTATGTTCAGTGCCAATGCAGGAAGTAGTGTGTCCTCTGTGTAGCAAGGTGGAAAATAAGAGTGTGGAGGTCAAGGTGGTGGATTGCACCCCACTGTCATGCACCCCTGGGCATCTCATACACAATACCCTTTAGTGTTTGTGTGAAATTCCTGTCATGAAGCCTTTATAAACATGAAACTGCACTCTGTTAAGATTAGGGACAAGGTTTAGGAAAAGATCAGTGAGGGTTGGTTTCACATGGGATGTAAACTCTGGTCTCCTGGGTGAACGTTGTGTATTGGACCCACCGCTGAACCCCGACCACCATCCCTCTTGCGACTCTCACGTTTTGTATACTATGTCAGGTTGTGCAGTTGCTCTGATCGTATCGTGCTGATGCGGATGTGTTTACATTGGAGGTAGTTTCAAGCCTGGTGCAGCTCAAGCATACACTACAAGGTACCTTCTGTGTCTCGATGAGAGTCCAAGTGATGTGATTAAAAAAGGCGGTATTTGACGCCCTGGGAATGAGACTGGGCTGTGGGTGGACATAGCATGTAGGGCTATGTGGAGTTCACATAACCAAGTGTTTTAGTTGCCTAACCAAAACCTTAAACTACCCATAATTTATTTATCATTTTCTCATTAATCAGACTGTAGTTGCCATGTGCAGATATTGTAGAATACAAGAATTTTAACTAAAAAAAAACAAGTTTGAAAAACAACCCGTTCTACCTGAGATGGACATTTGACCATATACAGCTGTTTTCTGCACATGTAGCTGATTAGTTTCTTCCAAAACACTTTAAAAAAGGAATTTCTACCAATTTTACAGATTGTTAAAGTTTATAAGTTACGATAATAACTACCCAGTCAATGTTTTGTAACAGTTAAGTTAAAAACTGGATGTGTTGAGTTTAAAAGACAGGGGACAAGATATTTATCAGTCTTTGAGGGTCTAATGAAGTGAAGGTATCTAGTTGTATTGTGGGGAAAAGTAGGTTTGAGTATTTTTGAACATTCTTGAACCAGACCAGGGATAAAATGTCAAACTATGTTGGACTCAGCTTGTCACAATCTTACGTTACCTTTGATGTGTGTCTCGGAAGTACGCACATGATTATGTGTCATAAAAATAGCTTGTTGGAGACTGAGGAGTATCTGATTTAGTCTGTGGTGAAATAACCATTCTGCTTTTAAAGATCTTCTGAGCTGCTGATGTAAGCTATTTCCCCCCCTCACACTCTCCCCCATTTAATCACTGGATATAAATCAAACAGAGAAAGAAAGCACTAATTTAAACCTGCTCAAAGAGTTTGGGTCCCCATGGGGACTTCATAAGGTGGAGTGTCTTGCTGTGATGAGAGTGTAAAAGCAGATTAATCCCTTTTTTAAAAGATTGTGACATTAAAAACCTAAACTTGGAGGCAGGTGATTAACAGAATATGAAATAAAGGAGTACTGTTTATTAGCAATGAAACACACACACTGTACATACACACATTGCGGTACTTACCATGCCTGAGATGCAACGTCACCCAGGTGTCAACAAGTTGTATGTCTCTGTCACTATGAGTATAATTTCTGTACGCCTAACTGGATTGATTAATAGAGATGTGTTTCATAATTACAACCAAGGTCATATTTTCTTCTACACTTGTCTGGCAACTTTCGAGTGCTTATAGGCCCATGCTTCGACAGAAATGAATTGCTTTCATACTCATGTTGTTTTCTAAATGGGAAAATGGGATTTTCAAAGCCGGGTAGGGTTCATCTATCCAACAATGGAATTATTTTTTTTATTAATTTAAAGTAAGTTCTGCAAATCTTCTGTTCAATTAAGAGACTATTTAAAGAGATTACTTAGATTACTTATTAAAAATAAGCCTAAATACTGTCCTTAAGAAGCAAATCAGGCAATAGTCAGATCTGACAGATTAACACTAAATAGTTTTATGTTTTTCTTCATTTATTTTTTCATTGTTTGTCACACCAGCTCAGCACTGTTTGAGAGGACTGTATCTGTAGACATCAGTGTGTTAGTTGTATTGGACAAGTTGAACATCTGCTCTCAGTTTAGATATAGTAACACGACTCTACAGCCATGCAACAGCTCTGTGAGGTTGCGGTGCTTTGAGCTAAGTGCTGATGTCAGCATGCAAACATGATCACAATGACAATGCTGCCATTTGTTAGTTGTAATATTTAACACGTTCACCAACTATTATATTAATTTAGCATGTTCACATTTGCTAATTAGCACTTAACACAAGCTGAGGCTGTTGGGTGCATCTCTACTTTTGCAGATATTTGTTTGTAAACCAAAGTATTGGACAAATGGAGCTTAGCGAACGTTCAGTAAGGAAGACTATCTCCTTGCGCATGTCCTCTAAATCACAAGCAGGTTTCTGCTTTCTCCAAGCTTCACTAGCTCATTTTCCTCTTCATTCAATCACAACCTGCCACACTCTTCTCTCGCCAATCACTTGTAAGCTGTCAAACTTTAAAAGTGCTCTCTCTCTCTGTCGTTCAGCTTTCATTTCAGCACCTCAAAGATCTTGCAACCCACCGCCACCCCTTCACCTCCTCAACCACAGACGCCTGGCCATCTCCAATCAAACCCTCCGATCAGAAGCCCCCTTTCATGAAGTCATCAAGCGCCACTCCTCATCACCACCACCAGTGTCTAGGCTCCGGGGGAAGTCTCCTTCAGACTGGAAGCTCCCAATTGTCAGATGGCTTCCCTTGTTGATCTACTTCCTGCTGGGATCTAAGTGCCAAAGTCTACTTTCCTGTTCACAATACATTTTATCTTCCAAATTCTCTCATTTAAATTTTTGTTCTTATTAGTCTCTCCTGATTGAAATTGTATTTTTGACCTGGTGATGCACAAAATTTTGGGCAACTCCATTAAATAGTAGTGGAGATATTTTAGTCTGGACCAAAAGTGGTAGTAGATGATGAGATATTTCAATTGGTATGTTAAAAATTTCAACCTGCTGGGGGCAGTAGATGAAAAATCAGATGATCTTCAAAGCCATTAGGATAATCATCCTCTGGAGACGATAAATGTCTGTACAAAATGTCCTGACAGTCCATTAAATAATTATTGAGACTCTCTAGTCTGGTCCAAAGTGATGAAACAACCAACACTGCCATGAGGTTGCAACTCACTGAACACCACTCGCCTCAGCCTCTTGTTCCAAACATACAGAAGAACCTACGGTGGCAGTCAGTGTTTGATTTGACCATGCTGGACTACTGTAGAAACAAGGCAGCGCAACATGGCGGACTCCATGGAAGAGGACCCACTCACTCTGTAGGTTAAAGGCTCATTCTAAGGTAACAAAAAACCAACGATTATTAGCTGATGATGATTGCACACTGATGTAAACATAGTTATATTCAATTTTGCCCCAAAAACATCCTAAATCCTAAACACACTTGACTTTTAACTGAGTTTGGAGCATTATAACAACACAATGTTGTCTAAAACATTAAAGTATGCACAAGCCTACAAAGACTGGTGTTCTGTTCCATCACAATTGCAACAAAGTCAGCAGTGGTATATACTTGTCCTTGACAGACACACAGTAACGGAATCTGTAACGGTAGGGAAAAAGTTCAATCAGTGCATTCCCCCTCTGTAGACAAAATACACCCCATGAGCATTGACACCCTGTGAGCAGAAGATGAAGCGACTGCTACCTCAGCTCAACTTCTGAGTGTGGAGAGAACTTTGAAAAATGGGTACAATTTCAGTGGACATTAGTTCCTAACCCTGCTTTTAGAAGTTCTATAAATTCTCTCACAAGAGTATCTGTTTCTTTCCTAGGCTTTAAAGACTTTTTTTTTTTTTTTTTAAATATGGCAACTACACCATTTCCTTTCAATTTCTTAGTCTTCTCAGAAGCCCGAATGGATGAAAGTCGCTGTTCCTACTGTTGCACCTTAAAGACAACATTTGACCTTGTCCTTCATTCTAATGATTCATTTATGTGTTTAGTTGGAACAATGTGTCAAGTGAATTGTGACTTGTATTGTGTCTGTGATCCACAATAAAACAAACAAACAGAATAACTACATCAAATGATGATCTCATATGCATGAATTTACACTGTAATCCCTTACTTCAAGGCGGAAATATCAACACTATTGAACTCCTTGCTATGATCACTGTTTACAAAGCCAGCGGAAGATGAAAGTGGCTTGTGTTCATCTTCGATAGGGAGGAGGAAAGGAGAGATACGATGGAGTGGAAAAGAGGAGGGCATGCAACATGCTTTTGTTGGAGAGAAAATAAGAAAATGCAAAACAGAGGAAACAACAGCGAAACAGACGGAGGAGACAGGGAGATACTTTGACTCACTGCAGAAATTCTTACACCATCCCTGTAATCATTTCCAAGATATTAAATTTGGATTAACAACAATAGCTGAATTACATTACTAGCTGCCAAGGAAATTATTTTCACCTCACTAATGAAATTCATGAAATGATGTCTGCTGCGATTCCCACCTCAACGTAGACCCACTCCTGTTTCCCACTCACATACACACACGCATGTACATGTGAACGCAAAGGGGTTGATTAGGAAGTAATAATAGAGGTCCCGCTGCGTCGTTCATCACTGTATGAAATGCAATATGCAGTGTCTATGGTTAAATATGGAAATGCAGTAGTCACTTCTTAGGTGTAAATAGATAAAACAGTTTGTCATGTATAGGTTACATAATTTGGCCTGGGTGTACAACTAAGCAGGCCAGAAGGGAACCACTGCAATGGCATACTGTTAACAAGAGGGAAGGCTGTAGGCTGCTGTATGAAGTCAAAGGCTTTTGAGCTATGCAACAGAGGCAGAAGCAAGAACTGAAAGCTGTGTGTGCATGTAGGTGTGTGTGTCAAGAATTCCAATCCTTTCAATAGAAGGCACTCAGGCACAATCCACATAGATTCATACAGATGTAATAAAAGCTAATTGAATGAGTCCACAGCGGTGTCTCTCTCTCTCCCCGAGATGAGACCTTGCTTGGCTACCTCATTCTGTGACGTGCTGAATTATTTCATGAATCGCTGGCTTCTCTACAGAGCAGAGCATTCACTGTAATGTTGTGAAATGTTCAGACACCTCTCCCTGTGCACTTTTCTCCTCCAGTCCCACGAAGACCCTGCAGGCCCGCGCCATGATCGAACGAGACAGGCTGGCAGAAGTGCTCACAGGCAGAAGTGCTCACACACGTGTGTGGTCAGAATATGTATGTGCACATATTTATCAGATTATGTTTGTTTCTCATGCTAGGAATGGGTGTGCTTGTATGTAAATAGACATTCATGTCTGCTGTGTGTGACCATATATATGTCTACGTACAGTATATGCGTGTGCATGTGTGTGTGTGTTTGATTGCGGCGTGACGGTAATCCCTGTGCATTCGCCAGCCAGCTCCAGTCACAGTCAGTTAAGAGGGACTATCCCTGATGCCAGTAGCCCAACATAGGAAACCTAAATCAGGCTGACACACTCCTGGCACACCCTGCACCAGCACCAAATTGTTCCTGACAGTATCAAATGCATCCCATTGGGCGTTCGACAGTAGTCCAATTCCCCTGACCTCTCTCTCTCTCTCTCCAGTGCAAAGTCCACGGCAGAGGGACAAGAAAGAATTATTATTTAAATTGGGTTGGTGCAATGTTTGATTATTTTTTCCATGTCAGAAATGAGATTAAAAAAAAATAAAATTGCTGTTTGAAATTGACCTAAATAAACAAAGTTTAAAATGATGCAGGGGCACGGAGGTGGAAAGCACCTGGTTGTTTAGGAGAAACAAGATTTTAATAAAAAAGTCAAAGCTTTATGTCTACAAAAGAAAAACTATTTACCTTTCTTTTTATACGGTCAAAGAAATTGTGGTTGTTTTAGCTCCTTTGTAGTAGCAGCACACTTCAGCCAGGACATCTAGAAGTGAATCAAATTTTAAAGCCTTTTAACAGTATTTCTGCTGACAGTTCCTCATCAAGCCTTATAATTCAGTCCAAGAGATGCCAGACCAGTTCTCTCCCTCTGTATTCTCCTGAAAGGTTATTTGATACTTAAATCCTTGATACGTTGGGGGAGTTTGTTTTCACTAAGAAGACTGTAATTGCGTGTGTATTTTAAATGTAATTTCTGCTGCTAGAGGTCTCTCTATTAAAACAATTAAAACTAAAGAAGTAGTTTGGTGATGTATTGTAGTAGCGTGGGATCAATGATCAATTATTGTTAAACAATCACCATTGCCATTGAAAATCTAAAAATGTTTACGGTATAAGGTAATGTTTTAAAGTTTTATTCACGTTGTTTAGTCAAGTTTAGTATGTCCATCGACTTACTTCCTCACTCTGACTCTAGCGACAATTACTGATTTCTCTGGGTGGAAGCATTTAAGATAATGTAAGTACACAACTCAAGGAAATATATATAAAAGGTCTAGTGGTTTTTATACATTTTAATGCAAAAAAGCTTGATCTTTAAGTCTAATAAAGAAAGTAGCAGTGTGTCTGCCAAAAATGTTTCCTGATTGGAAATGAGTAAGCTGGAGTTCAGAGGAGCCCTGATAGATCTGCAACTCAGTGCAACAGCAATATCCCAAAAAAGTCAGCATTGTGATGAACACGACAACTGGTCAGTTTAATGTGTGTACAGCTGATGACTCAATATACCAAATCAAACTCAAAACTTATTCAAAAGTTTTATTTAAAGCAAACCATTAGTTTATTGTTGATTCATTTATTCAATGGGCATTTCTAGTATGCACAATTTTTATATGTCAGTGCGTGTGACCCTCACCCCGTAACTTGCCTGCTTATTCGCTGGTGCAAACACAAACCAAACATATTTAAGTCAACTCATCGAATTAAGTGATGGCTAATTACATACCGGTCGTGCCAGTGAAGCAAAAAAGGCTTATGAGCTGACATATGAAACATGGTTCATCATTAGCCTACAGTCTGACACAAACCACATGACCCTCACTTAATGTGTATATTATGTGTGGATGAGCAGGTAAATGTCATCGTGGCAATCAGAAGGTCAGAGATTCAGTTCCAGGGCAGATCAACCAGAATATTGTATTTAATCATCAGTTATAAAGGATCCCTCCAAAAAGAGACCGTATGCATACATCCACTTACACATTGTAATGTTTGTTATGTTTTGATGATCTGTGGCTAGAAATTAGTGGGAAAAGAATGGTGTATTGAGCTGCTTATTAAAAATAAATCATTCAAAGTAGGATTCTGCATTCTTCGATGGCTGTTTTTTAAAATTTAGTTTGTTATTCTGAACCTGTGTTTGATCATCCCCCTTCTTTCCACCCATGCTGCTCAGTGTTCGCACTTGTTTATTGTTCTTATTTGTAGTACATTTGCCAAGAGTCAAGGTTTGTGTCCATTTTGTTCAACACATGAAAAATGGTGAACATTGTACAGTGTTGTTTATTTCTGCATCATACTGGCCTAGAATGTTGCCTTCTGCCCATATATCAGAGACATGAGTTTTGTTCAGCTACCAATGGTTAACAATGCAGGATTGCACTTATAGCAATGATGTGAGGACACCCACACATGCATTCTTCATTGGACAGTAAAGGCTGCAGCTGATTGTACACTCAAACTGTGGCACAGTTCAACGGAAACCCATCTCAGATCACATCATACTGTACAGGTCTGGACACAAGTACAGTTTCTCTGTCTGATTTGTAAAAGCATTCATATAACACTTTAAAAGCAAAATAATAAAATATAAATAAATAAATAAAAAAAATTTAAAAAACATTTTAAAAAAAAGAGAGTTAAGTACTTAAAAATCTCAGCTAATCTATTCATCAGGACTGTGTGTGGGGAAAACAACCCCACAAACTATTTGATTAAAATTCAAACCAGATTTAGAATCAAATGTATCCAAATTCTGATTGGTGGATGGAAATTTTAATTATTTTTTTTTCAACTTTGCACCACCCACTTCAAAGAGAAGCGCACATGCAACATTTACGTAAAATATACCAATATTACTAATAACTTTAGCAGGATATTGCATGGGGGACCACAACTACAAACAAGTATTCCAAAAGCTGAGTCAGGGTCTATTAGACCTCTCTCTTGTCCAGGAAACCACAAAAGATTATTTTAAATTTCTCCTAAAACGCCATAAATTCACCCCCACCCCCACCTTCATATTGTATCTAATAATTGAATATAGATGTAATACACTGTGGTAGTGTGTATGCAGGATGTGTATCTATAGATCATTGACAGATTGGTATTTACATTTTATTTTAAAAATAATGTTTTTGGCATTTGTGCTTGAAAAACGACTTAAGGGTTAATCACCTATCAAAGAAAATTAGGCATACCACCACCCACTGTATCATAGTGTGTAAACGCTGTGATTAAGCCAATGAAATTAATTTGGCTATAATTTATATTTATTGGGCTGATCATTTATCGAACTGATGCGTATATATCATGCCTACCATTTTAGAATGGTCCATTTAGGTGTAGTATTTATGAAAGTTGTTAGTGACGTGTTACATACTATTATGTTTTATTACTATGAAACGGATACCTCAAATCAAGCAACCTGATTGGTTGTTTGTCGTGATATAATAACCGTTTACAACAGCATTGATGTCACAATTCCACATAAAAGAAGCTCTGGCTTGCTTTGCTTGTAATTAGGCAACACAATAAGACATTTACAGCTACAAGTAGGCTACATTTCACAATTCTAACTATAGATGAGTGGACTGACCAGTGTATATTTCCTCAGGAAAAAAAAATCACCTGCTGCTGAGCCTAAAAGACGACTTACAGAGATAACCTTAGTAAATAAAAAAAAAGAGGTTGACAAGTTGTCACTCGCAGGTCTGACACGCAGACAGGATCGGTCAAGATCTAATGTTAAATAATGTTCTGTGTTCCTCTACACATCCAAAAGGTCACACACAGAGTCCAGGTTCATACAGTGAGTAAAACAGCCACTCTCATAAATCCTGAGCTCCATCAGAGCTATCTAAAAATATTTCAGTAGCTAAAAGTTTTATTCCGTTTCCTCTGGAGAGTTTCCTCTGTCCTGTCAAGTTTATAACTACAGCTTTTAGTTGTGTTGGCTAAATGTCCTACGACGATTTTATTATTTGCTGCATTAACATTGACGCATGCATGAAAAGGTTTAAAATGACTAAAAGCAGCCTCTGATCATTAAAGTAAATCATCAAAGAAAACACGCATACATCCCACAATAAAAAAAATAACCTGTAAAACTTGCTCCACATCATTTAAAGGGCAATATACAGTAGCCTATAGGGACCGGTAGAGATGTCTATGTTGGTGGGGGTCTTTACATCAGAGACAATAATTTGTTTGGGTGGGTAGGTGGTGGATGCTTCATGTGTACATGCGAATTTGGATGAACTCTGTAGCCGACCCACGCATCATTGGTCTTGGCCGTCATCCAGTTTAGCACCGCCGATAGCGCCCAGTTGTGTTTTGTCCCAGCGGCTGTACTGAAAACAAGTCTTACATAAGTATATGTTACAAATAAACTTGATTGATTGATGAGTAACACTGGCTATTAGGTTTCTCTTGACTGCAGTGATAAGGCTGAACTGGTAGGCTAGGCTAGGTTAAGCTCGGCAGTATTTAGGTGGCTAAGGTAATTTCTAAGCTTCCACTATACATCTGCTTTGCAATATATCACGACCTGTCATGAGCTATTGCTTAATTATACATTGGCCTACATAATATATTACATATCTATATAAGAAAGTATATTTTTTGTTTCGTTTGTTGTAGTTACTTGTTGTGATATTGCTCTTTGTGTAGTATTTTCAGATTCTGTTGAGCGATATGTCACTGCAATGACATATTGCAATGACATTTGGGATTGTATCATGCAAGTATTGTGTGGGCTGCAGGGGGAAAAAAAAGAGAGTTCCATTCAACTTCAACTGGTAGATTATGAGTGGGTAGGCCATACATCCAAAATGAGTTACCTAGATAGTTATATTTCATACTTTGACTGCAGAACCTTCAAGATGGTAGATGGTCCCTTGAAAAAGCATGAATTTCAATTGTAAAGTGATACGTGACGCTTCATCACTCTTGAACTACCAAATCCAGCACATAAACAAAGATAGAGTCTCTCTTTCTGTCACATATACAGTAGACAAGACTCATGGTTCTTTACTTTTGGCCATGTTTGTGTGAACTCAAATCCCAAGACCAGAAAGTCAAACTTCATTCTTCTTTCCCCCCCCCAAAAATTGAGCATCTTAAACCCAGCCCTGAGATGATTACCTAAAGGTCAGCCTTCCCTCCTTTCATCCCTCGCTCCATCATCCCGAGTTTTCCACCAGTAAGTAGAGCGGCATAAAGAGCAGGAGCCGCCTTGAACACTGACTGCCTATCACCACTCCAAACATCAGCTGTCAGTCCTCTTAGAAACAAGGGTTCTTGCTCGAGAAATTAAGTATGGATTTCTCATTTAGTGGGATGGTTGGAGATGTGGGTCAAACTTGCATTTATTTCAAGGCGCCTCAGCCCGATCATGCCTTCGATCACCCTTTAGTTGAGAAATACATATTGGGCCGAGCTTATAATGGATGAGGGGGACATTGACGGTCGGGGTAGATGAGAGGTTTGCATTATGTATTAGCTTTATCCCGTGAATGAGAAGCTGTGAAGATAATGACTATCTGATGATCGCCATTTCTTTTCTTCCCACTGTGCCTCTCGAAATAGTTGTTACATAAACTTCACATTTTCCATCTTTTGTGCGACAGAGAATGGGCGAGAGAGAAAGGAAGAGGGACAGAGTTTGGTATCGAGAGAGAGAGACTGTCAGTTACAGACAGAAAGAGACAGATCTGGTGGGAGATTTAAGGAAAATGATGCACACTTTAAAAAAACTAAAATTCAGTATCCACTGAGTATCCACTCTAATTACTGAGACAGTGTACAACTTGCCTGTCAAAAAACACCACATTCTTTCAAATTCATATTTTCAGTCCTGCCATGTACATTGCAGCTGCACTAGTCATCCACAACTGTCAGCTATTTTCCCACTTTAGCACAGCGCAGGCAGACATGTGTGATCTGCCTGAGAGGTGTTCTCACACCTGCTTCGTTCAGGAGCTGAGGTCAATCCCAAAGACCTCCCTTTCTCTGGTACTAAATTTAGTTAACTGACGTGTGAAAGTTTCCATCCCCCCAGGAGTTTTTTTTATGGGACAAAGGTCACAAAGGCTGGGCAAAGTGAGTGGCATGCACGTTGAACACGGTTTGCGCATGCACATTTAGCATGCCATGTGCTTAAATGAAGAAAAAATGTCATGATTTCACTTTACCAACTTGAGGGCAGACAAAGAAAAGGGACAGAAAAGGACAAAAGGAAGAGAGCCTGATGGACAAAGTGAAGAAGGCTTACATGACCTGGGAGCTATTGAAAAAAAACAACTTAACTTTTGATAAAAAATATTTTTTTTTTTTATTAGAAGAATCACTAAAATCCAATAAAAAGACGTGTCTTATTTGTAACAACTGCTGTTCTTAATCATAATCATAATTTTAACTGATGGGAAAGTCAGCACAAAGGTATAAAAAACAACATTGGTTTTGTCAGTTATTGATGGTCCCTAAGTGAAACCACTGTGGTTGAGAGCGAGAGCTCAGAGTGAACTAACCGTCCTCTTACTGCCCATACCGTGATTCACTCAAGAGAGTGAATGTTTCCCCTTAAAACTAACTGTGCCGAAGTGATTTCTACTTTTTAAATTATTTGGCAAGTACCAGTGCTCAGAGAGTAGGCTACTGAGGTTCAACATCCAGTTCTGTAACTTAGAGTAACCTAGCTGTCATTACAGACAGACATTCATTTGTCTCACGAATAATGGCAATTCAATGCCATAGATCTTGCAGAAACTGTCAAAGACTCATCTGCACATTGCCTCCACACTCAAGTGCTGAACACCAAATGTGTGCGCTTGGTTTATGAGCAGCTGTAGATAAAAAGCTATAGTTTAGATGTAAAAAAGAGCCTTTGCCTTTTTATCTGAGTTGTTTAACAAAGGCGGGGACCAATAATACAATACTCAAAGGCCTGCCTTTGAGTGCTAACACCCAAACAACAGTGAAGGATGTTGCTTTTAGCTGGTTTTGTGAAGATGCTGAGCATTGTGGTGCCGAGGAGAAGACGACATTCAAACTAATTTTCAATCAGCAATTTATCAGGTGTCACAGGAGTCAGGCTGTTACACCAGGCTCATTCTGCTGGTGTAAAACCAATGTCAGGGTCCTATGACAAATTGTTCATGAAATGAAAAGTGTGCTATAATGATAAAAGTAATACATCGGAAATTGTTGAGGAGCTGAAAGAGGAAAGAAATATCCTGCTGCATTAGGAAGCTGTTGTACAGTCATACGGAATCATTACTACTGACTAATAATCAGGGGTGGAAGTAATGAATTACATGTAATTAAGTTGTTTTTCTGTGTACTTGTACTTTTTTGAATATTTTTTTTAAATCAGCAATTGTCCTTTTACTTAAGTAGCCTACTTCTTATAACTAGCTGAATCATGTGAGAAAGCATGTCAGTTGATTTTTAGTGATTTCAGTCAGTGATTTTAACTCAAACCAAGATGGGTT
>JBBPCS010000283.1:689541-700505 GCA_037974645.1 Hollardia meadi
TGTTTGTTTGTTTGTTTGTTTGTTTGTTTTTTTTTGGGGGGGGGGTATTTTCTGAGCACAGACAGAAGGGACAGAAGTTTTCACCGCTTCAAAAGAGACAATGACAAAGGCATCATCAAATCCATACATTGATCACTCAATCTAAAATGTTCATTTCCCACACATTCGGTAATACTTAAGGCAATGAAAACACAATGATAGCAGCAAAGACCTTCATGTGATTAAGGTCACTTTACATGACCTGAAGTACCACCAAAACATTAGACCAGTAATGCAATAGCAGATGTAACTTACTGCTTTCCTTAGTGTCACTGGATATGCAGTCATTTTTTCCAGAATTGTGTGTCAAGTCCAGTGTGATGTGCTTATTAAGAAGGCCAGAACGATTTTTATTTACCACACTAATATACTGTATAATACAGGAATGTGAAAACTAACAACACCTGATGGGTTTTTGCTGACATCATGGCTCACAGTGTTTCCTCTCTATATTCCAGCTCCACTTCTCCTTAGCTAAAGCAAGGACTGGTGAGTAGGCGATCACTACATTTGTTTGCAATTGGTTGACCAGTTGCCAAATGTTGTAACTCTCGTTGTGTGAACACTGACGAGTAGCTATTTTTAACTCAGACTGAATACGTGCAAATTTTCAGTATGTGTAATGAGATTGATTGATTAAGTCCATCGAGCCCCACTTAGCCAATTAGCCTTTAAAAAAAAAACTTAAATGTGCAAAATAAGGGTATCATAAACCCAGAAAAAGTAGTGATATAAGAGCAAAATGGAGTTTGGGTTCATGGCAGTAATAAATGTTTGTGAAGATATAAAAGTACTTTAAAAAGGTACTGGAGCAAATTAATCCTCTGATGTTGAGTCACTGTGACCTTTCATTGGATTCTCACACAGATTGATGGCGGAAATATGCACATGCACAGTATACACTGTATCTTTCTAACCTCTGACAATGATCAACTGACCAGCTCTTTCTCATTTTGCCTCAAAACGTGTCTCATATTTAGATTCCCGCCATTCACATGTTTTCCCCATACTCTCTCGTCATTTTTCTTTTGTTCTCCCTTTTTTCTATACTTCTGTGACCGAGGAATGTGCGTTTTCAAAAAAGGATGCGAGCAAGAGGGACAGCTGGATTAAATACAGATTCGTTACTTTGACTGATGCTGCACGAATCTGCCACTCACTGCAGACATAAGAAGACTCAGCTACATGCTTTATGGTTTATAAAAACCTCAAAGGAATCTTTAAGTCCCTTTATAGATCTCCCTGGTGCTTTCTCTTGTCTTTCAACTTGATCCTGGCAAATGGACCAGAATAGTTTTCCCTGAAAAATAGAGTTAGTAGGAAGGCTTTCTGGAATGCTTTTTTATCAGCTGTGTTGTACTGTAAGGCATGATCCATAGGATCAATACTGCAATGGGGATATATCCGGGTCTTAAATTTCTCAGATGGAGATGTGTGAGTGGAATATCAGACTTATGTAGGCCGAGTTGAGGTGAGTATTGTTGAGAGATTAGAGGAATGATTTGTGTTAGGTAAAGACATTGCTTTATGTGGCAATCAAGCTGTCATTGGACCAGACGCAGGGTTAAAAAAAAAAGAAAAGGAAAATCTGAATTTGGATTTAATTTGTCAGCTTTGTTTTCTTGAATGTGCTGCGATTTACTTTGATAAATCTTAAGAGTTATACCTGTGGCAATGCTTCATGTGCAGAAAATCTAATAACAACATACCCTATTTGTTGTGCAAAGGCTCTCTGAGCAATACAGTGTTATTTCAAAAACAATTCAGAATTAATGAAATGGATTACTGTGGGTATGCATATGGTTCAGGGGCAGAATAACACAGCGAGACTAGTTTTTTTCACTTGGGAACCGTAATAGTGAACCCTTAGGGCTGACACTGAATCAGAACACTTCCTGAATTACATATCATTGGCAGGATATTCCAGACACCTGAAAGAAGGAATGGAACTCAGAAAGAGCACCCTTCTGAAAATCATTTTTCATTTGCCATAATTTTTTCTCCAGCTGTTCAATTTGCTGGTGCAAATTCATGAGGAGAGTGCACAGGGGCTGATTAGACACACAGATGATAATTTAAACTGCAGCTGGAAACATTGCTATTCCCTCTTCCTGAGGAAAAATGGACTTAAACATTCAATTACCAAAGACACTTTTAACAAGACAGGTAAAATGCTGGAAATTCCTACCACCATATGTGCTGTTGCTGTGGAAATTAGATTGAATTATGATCCAATAACCTAAATATAACATGAAATAATTTGTCAAATCTAATTATTGTTGATTGGTTAGTACCAGCTCTTTTTTTGTATTACTCCTTTCAGCCGTAAAACCTTATGGCTGCACTAGTGAGCCACATTTAGCTCACTGGTTTGCGGCACACAAGTTTTTGAGGTGGATACTGATATTAATATTTGAGATTCTTTTTTCCTACAATATCCATGGCAAAACGTTACATTTTGCATTTAATATAAAAAATAAAAAAAATTAAATAGTCAGTGCTTTCTCGTGGACAAAACACAGAGCACTCACATAAAACTTCAAATAAATCCTTTACATTTCTATACAGCAGTTGTTTGGTCAGAGCATGGATAAGCTGCAGCTAAAACAGCTTCCCTGCGATTATTTAAACCATGGGAGTATTTTAGACAGTGACCCAACAGTGTGGTGCTCTGCAAGCTCTGCAAATTACTTATCACAGCAACAACAGCTATGTACAAACACATCAAGCAAAAGCATCCTGGAGCGCTTGATCATACCCATCGGGTCACCAGCAAATTTAGTTCAGGCTAGCTCATAACGCTATAACTGTTTAAACTTTTGTTGATATGGACATGTTATACATGGTTAGATTGGGTAGAATCTCTACAATTCAGTTGTCTAGTTCATTTCATCAGTTCATCAAAGTATAATCTATTCAGATGTGCCGATATGGTAACAAAAAGAGAGGCAAAAATGGTGATGATTCCATACCTATGAAGCGGTCAGAAAGTGTCCACTCCTGGAAAGTGTATATTAACTATATGGAATTAATTATTTATGTAAATGTATTGTAAATATGTAAATATACTTATATTACCCATATATAAACCAAAAGGGGACTAAAAAATTGAAATAATTGCTGAAAAAAAGAAAAAAACAAACATGCTGGCTTCTCAGGATTTGTGACTCTTTATAAACTCTATGGGCTTTCTTGCAGAAAGCTGCCTGTCAGAAGTAGGTTTTCCACTATCACAGAAGATGATAGAAATAATTGGCACAATTTGGCTACTTTGCAGAGGTTTGGTGACACCAAAAACTACAGTAAAAAAACTCTATCTCCTGTAAGTTTAGGCCCAGAAGTCTGAAATTTTAAACAGGTGTAGTTGACAAGATGGAGAAGGTCTATGTGTTGATTTGCAAAGCATTTTGAGGAAGAAAGATGATAAAAGGAAGAGGTTTAAACAAATGAGAAATACATGAGGATCCATCAGCAGAAGCGTCTGGAGCAAAATTATCACTAAACCCTGAAGTCATGTCTCTAATTCACACAGCACCATGCCTGATTTTCATTTTGCAACTCCAGACATTTACCACCGACGGCACATCATGATCATGTTGAGCTATACAGAGAAGTGCTTCTGGCAGGAATTATCAGGTGGCTTAACACACTGTTATGACAAATACATGATGGCCTGTCAGCAGAAGACCATAATAATTTCAAACTTATTAAATGACAAAGTTATTTGAAATCATTTGTCTCTAATCCAGTGTTTTATCAGTGCTGGTCCTGGGGACGCCCTGCCCTGCGTGTTTAGATGTTCACCTGCTCCAACACACCTGATCAAGGTGATCAAGCCTGATAACGAGCCATTCATTTGAATCAGATGTTGGAGCAGGGTAATCTGGAGCAGATTTAGTATACAACAAAGAGAGGTCTGTGATTTTTTTTTTTTTTTTTACATAGCTTTATTGCTACATATGCGAGAAATTAATATTTTAAGATGCTCTGATTGCCATTTACTGCAATTGTTTACACGAGGATAAAATTACAAAATTTGTCAAAACTTCATTTTTGAAATAAACATCTGAAACAAATTTAGCTAGCATTCATCTAGCAAAATTTTTCAATTATTTTTCATGAACATCGGAGATTTATTTAGTGCAAATTTGCAGTATCTGTTCATGGTACTGTTTACAATCAAACATTTCAAATTTTTGTATTTTAAAAATCTGGCTGGATCGTTTGTGGAGGACAGTCTAAAGATGCAAGTTTAAAATTGATTTTCTAAATGTTTCTTTATCGCCCCCACTTTAAAAAATAATTTCTTAAAATAACAACACTGTTGTAATGGTAACATAATGGTAACATAATGCTACATGTTGTTATTCGGCCATTAAATATTTTCTGTTTTAACGGCCATGTAAGAATGAGAATGTAACTCCAACTAAATAATTGAAAACTAAATCAGTTCAATGATTAAATCAATCTTGATTAATCTCCAGATATTTATGGAGATATTTTGTTAGATTAATTGAATAATCAAAATAAGAAGCTTTAGATTGATGATTGATTTTTTTTAAAAATTATAATAATTGTGAGGTGTTTGTGATGGTTGTTGTGAAGTTTCTTATCCTAAATGGCCCCAAAACACCCAAATTATCACTGTACTTCACATGACATCGGTTAGCCCATCTTTGCAGCAAGACGCTTCACTCTTTTCTGGTCTTGAACCCCATTTGAAGGTTTAATTAACCTCTGCCTTCAGACCTTAAGGTTATTTGGATTCTCACTAATAAAAAATATTTAAGTGCAGCTGCACCTTAACATGTACTTATACTCCATTCAGTAATTATTAAGTGACCGGTATATGAGTGACTTGTAGAGAGTATTCCTGCGTTGTAATCGAGCCGACAAGGAGCTCAATACAATCATGTAACTCAGAGTCAGGGACACACACACACTCATTTAGAGCCTGAAAACATACACACTGCCTGGCAGTGCTGAGGCTCCACACACACACAAACATAATATAATCTGGATGAGACAAAAATATGATATTGTGTTATGATTTGTGATTAAATGCAACAGAAAATAAAAACACTTTTGTAGTTGTAGAGACACAACCGCCAGTGGCAAGATGATGTCCTCTGCATAAAAAATTGGAGTACACAGCTACACTTACAACTGCGTTCTCTGCCTGAATATACTCACAGCAGTGACCTCTGATGAATGATTCATGAAAATGGTATTCTTTTCATGTGCAATTTGGCGTAGCTGCACAAACCAGCGCCTTTGTTGTATTTGTACAGGAGGCTCACAAATGATCACTGTGTACAAGACCCTGTAATCATGCCGTTATGACATTAATGAGGCATTTTGTTTGCATTCAGTGCTAACTGGTAAAATTGTAAAGAATGACAAAAGAAGGCTATATATATCCTCGTTTGTGAAGTAAATAAAATGTCCCAGGATTGATCCCATTTTTAGTCATTCTAGCTGTATTTCTGTATGGATGGCAGTTGATTTGTCCCTCACTTTTGACTGATATCTCAGCAACTATGGGATGGATTGCCATGAAATCTTACACAGACATCCAGGTACATGGTCCTCAGAAGATGACTCACACTGACATCCCCTGACTTTTCCTCCGCTGCCACCATTTTTTCTTTTTTTTTTGTGAAATATTTTGGCAACTACTGGAGAGACTGCAATTAAATTTAATACAGATATGAAATATAATGATTTAATGACTTTTTTAACTTCTCATTTAGGGCTGTCATCACGTCAAATACTTTTCTTTTTTTTTAGCAAATACCTGAAAAATTCTAATTAGCCTTACCTGTGCTTTGTGTTTAGAGCATAGATGTATAAATGAGATCTGGATTCAACATCAGAGGCAGGGTCCCGTTAATGACTATGAAAATTTCCGGATCTTATGCATAGCTTCGGCATTGTGCGTGAGTAAGGTAAGTCATTTTACAGCTGTGCCACTCAAAAATTGATATCTTTCACAATATAAAATAGTCTTTTTGTGCATCACAGAACAGTTTAGCCACTATGTAAAAATTTGCGTGGCACACTTTAGTGATAATTAGTAACTGTTAGCATGCTAACATGCTAAACTGTGGGGAACATGGCAAACATTTTAACTGCTAAAAATCAACAGGTCAGCATTGTTGTTTCAAACATGTTAGCATGCCAATGTCTTTTAGTTCTTTGTGCCGATCAGTACTGATAAGTAAAGCCCCACTGAACTGCTAGCATATCGTTTTTTGTGCAAATCTAAATGGGCTACGTTTAAAAAAAATATTGAAGTCATGTAGGATGACAAAAAGTTACTAGGTCACTTAGGATCTATTTTCACAATCTCAATTGTGTGACATCTTGGCAGGAGACAATGTGATTCCCATCGCTTGGAGCAAAGCTGTAGGTGACTGTCTTCTTCTAAATCATATGACTGACTCCCCTCACATGGCCTAAAACAACAACCATACGCACGCACATAAGTACACGCACGCGCATGCCCACACACACACACACACACACACACACATACCTCCAATGTCACAAAGTGCAGAGCAGGGCGCTGCAGGCACTTAAAGGGGGAGCCCAGGGCCCTCGATGAGCAACAGAGCGCAACGGACGGAGCGAGAGAGAGCGAGAGAGAAAGAAGAAGAGAGGGAGAGGGGGACGAGGGGCAGCGCTCTGAGCCACAGTGCAGTCACAAGCAATGAGTGATGAGAGAGGACAAGGTCACAGATCATAGACAAGAGAGATATGGGCAGTCATGTATGGCAACACACCTCCTCACCACGACTCCCCCAGCACTTCACAGAAAGTAGAGCATGTAACCTGAACCCTATGACACACACCTGTGCTTATGTTATTGCCTTCTATGTATAAAAAGTGGAAGCTCATGCCCAGAAGATACAAATCAACCCACACACAATTAAGAATTTTGATTTATTTATCTATTTGTGCTTAGGGCACAAAACCTTTTGCTGTATATTACTATGCTAATTTATGTGTGTAAATATTCAAACTATCATAGCTTTTGTTAGCGTATGGCTTCAAATGCTTTATTATTTATTTATTTTTTTGGAAACAGATGAATAGTTGCCCTAAGAGTGCTGATTGTAGATCTGTTTTCCTTAACCTCGCCCATATCCCTGACAGTCAAACATAATACACAAGAGCTGACCTGAGAACAGTGCCTGGAGGCAGTTTGTTAAGCTCGCTCCCTGGTGAGTGCTTTGCAGACGGGTGTTGCCCAGAGTTGAAGTCTATTAGTTCGAGTTTATTTACAGCCAAATGCCCAGAGACCCGCCTCTGTAATGTTGTTTGGGGGAAAATAAGAGCTGAAATTGAATGAAAAGCATCAAACCACATGCATAATTCATAGATATCATTATCAAGCGCATGCAGACGCACAGATGAGCGCGCACATAAAAAAGCACAGCGAACACATACTTGCAAATACAAACAGGCAAAAAATGTACTGCATGTACGCACACAGGTCGTTATGTGTGCTTATTAAGGCCTTTTCGGTCATTTATCCTTGTGCTGAACCCTGGCCAATTTTCGCAGCACGGGTCCCATTTAGGCACAATGACTCAACAACAACAACATCATCGTAGCGAGAGTTGAGGACTACTTCAACCATGCAAGCAACGGAAGGAGGAACAATAAAAGTGGATTTTAGCACATCAAAACTAGCACCGGCGGAGCACTTTGTCTTTGTTTTCCTCTGAGAGGATTCTCATGCATTTATATGGGTGATCTTTCAAGGCAACTTTAACCGCAAAATGTTTTTGTGTGAGCACATGGTCGTGCAAAGGAAAGAGGCAAATGAGCTTGAGAGAGTCATGCAGATGGGTAATAAGAAAGGATAAAGATAAAGGCAGAAAATGAGAGAGTGTGACAGATGCAGTGAGAGGCTTGAAGGAAAAATAGAGAGAGAAAACACTAATTTCACCTCTTGCTCTCTTTATTCCTGAGCACTGGCCCTCTCATCTCCATCTCTTGGGCCCTTTTGACCTTAAACTCTCTTTGATGTACTCCTACTGACCTAAGTAGCTTACAAAGTCCCTGCACCCACACACACACACACACACACACACAAAAACACACATGTAGTTTTAGAACAAATTTACTTTAATACTCTAATGTATGCGCGCACACGTTTGCGCACACATACCACACACATTTTTTGGGATACCATTAGGAGCGCTTACTGAAGCAGTACCCTGGTGGAGAGAGAATTCAGCAGGATTCTCCAGTGAATAGTGAGAGATTCTGGTCTCATTCAGCAGACAAATGAAGCGTGAGCAGTCTGAAGGGCGCACACCCACACACACATATGCAGGCTAGTGCTCAATGCACTGTGACACCCAGCAAAGGAATGGAGCTGCAGAACACTTCTTAATTATTATGAAGCAGCCAGCTGTGTTAGCCAGGGCAAGGGAGGAAGGAAGACAAGGCAAAAGCATGAGCCTGACATGATGCACGCACACACAAACACACGCACTACCTGCGCATGCCTCATAGGCGGACAGCAGTTGTGAAGTCTTTCAAACTCTACCAGAAAGTGTTCGCTGATTGATTGGGAATATACTTCACACACTCTTGGAGCTGGTAAAATAACAGCTGAGGGAGTGCGAGCGGAAAGAGAAAACTCCAGAAAGGAGGAGGTATTAAAAAGAGATGAGAGATGAAAGTGAATGGAGACGGCTCTCTAATGCTTTTCCTACTTCCCTCCTGAGATCTGTGAGCGAGGGTGTGCCCGAGTGTGTGTACTTTTGCGAGCACGCAAAAAAGGGCATAGAAAAGCTATCTGAGAGATGAAGAGCATTGTTTGAGACGTGCTTTTGTTATGCTGCGCGCCATATCTGTAGACTTCTCGCTCCCCGCTCAAACTCCCACCACTCTTTCAACCTAATTGAAGCCTGCGTGCTGAGACGTTGTGACGTGCCATGTGATCAAAGGTGAGCACGGGGTGGGAGAGTGATATGTAATTTTCAAATCGATTCAGTACTGTGTTTCTTCTCTTTAAAGTATTTGTCAACATCGATGAAAGCTGGACACTGGATAATGTGCCTTGGAATGAATTATATCCAACAACATTTCTCCCGAGGTGCCATTAGCCTGCCCTGCTATCAGCAGGATGGCACAAGTAGCTGGTAATCGTCTTGTAACTCAGCAAACGCAAACCCACAAACAAATAATAAAGGGGAAAATAGTTCATTTTGACGGTCAACGCTCAATGAAGCACGGCATTTTTATTTCCAAGCCTCAGTCATTCAGCTGCCATTATTTAAGACTTAACTTCTACTGCGCATAGCCTCGGTGGACACTTCCATATCAATCTGCAGGTCTATAATAAAGCTGTGTCATTGCGCCTTGAACTCGTCGTGTGCGTGCGCGGGACCGTAGTTGCAGGTAGAAGCTCAAATCAGCCTGTTAGAGTAAGACGAAGAGACATAGAGGGAAAAGCGAGAGAGGTCGAGACATAGAGAGAGAGAGAGAGAGAGAGAGAGAGAGAGAATCCCCCTCGGCTTCAACAAACCTTTATCCTTCATGCTTTATCCTCAAATACTGCCGTTCTCAAAGTTCAAACACCTGGCAGTGATTCTTACATTCTGATTTATTCCTCCACCCATATTTCCTCCCCTGTGTCTTCCTTCTTTCCTTCCTCCTTTCAGACCACTTCCCCATTCAATTTTCCCCTTCATTACGTGTCCGAAACTTTATCTCAACTTTTTGTTCACCTGCTCGGTAAGTACGTTTTTTGTCTATTTTCCTTTTTTTTTTCAAACCATTGCTGGCTTATCCTTTTAACTTCACCCCTTTCTCTCTTTTAGGAAACCCAATATCATCACATCAACTTCTCAATCTCATCGCAATCCCAAGAGCTCGACTGTCTTTTACACCCTCCTTTTGTATTCCTTCTGATGATATTTTTCAGCTAAATTCAGCAGCTGATAATCAAGATAAAGCCGTTTGAGGGGGAGATCACACATAAACATACACACACACGCACACAGACAGACAGACATGCTCATGCTCACATGCACGCACACATAAACACAAGATAAAGGAGGAGAGGCAGAGCCTAGAGGTTGCCTGGAGCTGTTTCCCAATCAACGCCACTGGGGAGAACAAGAGACTTTCAATGTCTACAGTGCGAACTCTGAGTGGGCTTCAGACGAACACACGCACATGCACACACACACACACACACACACACACACACACACACACACACACACACACCTCTACAAATAGACTCTTCTTCAGAAGAACACATTTAAAACCGTATGACATCTGAGGGTGTCTCTGATCAAACAGGCGACAGTCTGATGTGACTCATGCACATTCATACACATGGAACAGCTTCTGTATGCTCCTACTTGAAACATTGAAACATATATATTATATTTTCAAATGATATGTTTTCATGTGCATATTTGCTTGTTTGTCTACATACATCAATCAAGTATTGCATCGAAAGATTACAAACAAAACCTAGCTCTTTCCACTGTGCATAAGGGATGCAAATGTCAAACAATTTCCTTAATCAAATGGTGTGAAAACAATCAATACTTAAAAGAACACATTTTCCATAGATAACAGGGTTGGTTAATGAGGTATTTGATAAATAAGTTGGATAAACTTAATAAATTATAACAACGAAATGATATTACCTGAACTTAAAATTGCAATACTCTGATTCTTGGATCCAATGAAAGGTTAGACAAGTTCAAATTATTATATACAGCTGCAAAACTTCCAGGCATCGTTGGAATAATGAGACAGGACTAAACATGCTGGGCAGGTCTAGCCATTAAAACAAAGGCTAACATCAGCCACAGGTCTGATGATACGACTACAAAGTCGATCATTGACCTTTGGCCTAAGGTGGTCTGGTACCAGGTACACTTATG
>JBBPCS010000283.1:700969-714849 GCA_037974645.1 Hollardia meadi
AGAGACTCCAAGAAGGCCGGGTAATCTGAACTGCTGTTTGGCGCATAAGCACACACAACAGTCAGAGCCTTCCCCCCAGCGACTTGCAGTCACATGGAGGCGACCCTCTCGTTCCCCGGGGAAAACTCCAACACGCTGGCGCTCAGCCGGGGACTTGTGAGTATCCCCACACCCGCCAGGCGCCTCTCACCCTGGGCAACTCCAGAAAAGGACAGAGTCCAGCCCCTCTCTAGGAGTTTGGTTCCAGAACCAGTGCTATGCGTAGAGGTGAGCCCAACTATATCTAGCTGGTACCGCTCCGCCTCACGCACTAGGTCCGGCTCCTTCCCTGCCAGAGAGGTGGATTCATTGGCATGCTATCTTGAACACACAGCCCCCATTGTGCTGAGCAGTTGTTCGTCTCCTTCGGGGATGGTGTGGCTGGAAAGGTCCTGTCTAAGAAACACCTGCTAGGGGCTGTGTGAGTGCATCACGCCTATCACACCTAGGCAGGCGGGAAGGGACCCCCTCTGTGGTCAGCGCACACTCTACATGTTGATGGCCTTGTTCAGTGCAGTGAGTGTCGAGGACATATGCACGGCAGTGGCGTGGTCCACAGCCTGTCCATTCATTAAGGTTCTACCTCATATGGCTCTACCTCTTGGACATGGCTCCTTCTTGGGGTCTGTGCTCACTGGGCACAGGATTGGTGAAGGCAAAATTTTAAACCCCCTAATTTTTGGGGGCGTAGCACACCTACGTGCATGTCCCTGTGCTTCATAGATGACGTGGGGAATGCAGGGAGTTGCCTGTTGACACCTGGTGAATTATGCCAGGGCCGCCTGGGTCCGTTTTCCTTGACCAGGTCAGCTGTGGCACCCTACTTCTTAACAGTTATGGTTTGGATTAAGAAGTAGGTGGGCTGTGGCAGCTACCCACAGCCGATCAGTTTCGCTGTGGCTAATGTGGCTCGACCCACAAAGTAGACAGCGGGGCCTGTGTGAGACAGAACGGAAGGGTTACGATATTGGAGATTAGCACCTTGTTCTATGAGCACAGATGCCGCTCGCTGAAGAGGGGGCAGGATAGCTGACAGCAGTTTCATGGCCTTATACTGTATATGTTGGAGCTCCCACATATTCAATTAGGCTCGTACTGATTGGCCATCTATGTTAATGTAAATTTCAGCGGGCAAATACAGGATCGTGATTGAAGGACAGCATTACCCATAAAGTCCAGTAGAGGTCTAAGCCTGTGTGAGATAGAACTAAATCCTCCACCTGATAGCTTCATGACCTGGATGAGTCACAAACACTGTTGTTCCAACTTTACCAGTCAGAGTCTTTCAGCTTTTCACTTCCATCAGTGAAATTGATTTATGCCAAAAGGCGGCTAACTATTGCTTAAAGGGGACATATTATGAAAAACGTACTTTTTCAGTGTTTTTGCACATAGATTTGGGTATCTGGAGTCCCTACCGACCCACAAATGGTGAAATAAGACAACCCAGTCTATTTTTTGTGCCGAACTCATTTGGGAGTGTGTTCTTGTTCAGGATCTGACTTTGTTTCAAACATTTATAGGTGCACCGTTGTTTTGTCCGGCAGCCATGTTTCTCCATGTTGCCATGACAGCGAAGTCATGTCGGCACACCCCGCAGAAGAGAGGGGTGGAGTGAGAGGTAGCTCATTTGAATTTAAAGCAACAGGCACTCAAACCGGACTTTCTGACCGGACTTTACAGAGCTGTATTTCAATGGTTTAGACAGGGTGAGAAACGTGCTGTGATTGATCCTTATAGTATTTTGACCAAAGCATGTCAAAGACATTTCATTACGACCACTGGGGATTGTGTTAAATTGTGGAAAAGGGGTATAATGTGTCTCCTTTAAAAAGTTCATCCTTTTAGTGTTGATGTTGTATTGTTTACGTCAATTATGCTCCCCACTGACGGACAAGTGGCTCCCCAGCCTGCGGTGATTGAGCCGCTGTTAGCTTGTTCCGTTGGTACTGATGGTACCTTGGCATGCGTATGTGTCTCTGGATAGCTATCCAAGTGGACAGCCAGATGACAATAACTGGCTAGAATTCATTTTGTTACATTTTAGGTGTCACCAACATAGTTACCACTTGGTTGGTGAGTCAGGAGGGTTATATCGGTCTCAGGACCGCAGTGAGCACAGTAGGGCACAATTACCTTTTATGTGGAGGGCATTGGAAAGGAGCACTCATTTATTTTTATACAGGCGGTCAGCACACACACCTGTAACTCCTACTTATTAAACAGACAGAAGGGAACATAAAGTATACTTTCTGACAGTTTACACTGTTCTTATATGTTGTCATTTACTATATTTAACTGATTAAAATATTGACAGCATTTAATTGATTAATGACATCACTGAAGCATAGTGCACAAAAAGCAATATCAAGGGACATTTTTGGAGGTAAACTCAAACTTCACAGATGATGCAAAGAGGCAGAGCAAGACAGTAAATGCACCATTTTACAGTAGATGAATCAGGGTAGTGGTACACGGTACAGAAAATTCAGCATTAGTTATTATAGGCACCCAAGCAGCATGCACTGTAATGCAGAATTGTTGCAGATGCAGAGGCAGATGGTGAGTATGCAGGGGTTCACTGAAGCATTGTACCATGAAGTAGTTATACTGAGTAGGATCAGATGGAAAAAATAAATCATGAGCATTAAGGAGCATGGACCAAATCCCTAAGGTAAAAGCGGCGTAGTATTCAAACACACATTTTGCAGACTGTGCAAACAATGCCACTTCATAAAGAATGAGTTGAATAAAGTCTAAGAGCTGTGGTGCAGTACAGCAGTTTATATTGTGGGGGAGAAACGTGGCAGGAGTTGATGAAGACACCAGAAGCTGCGTGGACATCAGGAAAGAGGGACAGGGGGGTCAGGTCTGAGAAAAAAAAAAGGTCAGGAAACCACTGTGTCTTATGCTTTGACCTAAGCAAGTGGTATAAGAGGTTGTCTCACATCAATGGGCAGAAGTTGTCAATCTTGTCACCTGTCAAAGCAGCCTTGAGTAAGATAGTGAAACTGCTTCTTTTTAATTATCATTTTCTGTGGAAATTGTGAAGCAGCTAGATATCTGAAACATAAAATGCTGCACAGAAAGAGTACAGATTGAAAACAGACTCAAACTGCTGTGACATTAATAGCATGCTGGGTAAGGTGTGTAATCTTTATAAACAGACATCACGACTGTTGGTTGTAGTGTGGAGCAGGTGAGCAGTCTGTTGACTGCTGAGAAACTACATGTCTTTTTTTTTTAAATAAAAAGATGAGTCTTGTAAATTGTTCATAAAATATTTGATTTGGACATTAATTAGTTCTTTCTTACCAAGGGTAAAGACTGGAATAATTGCTTGCAGTTTCCCCCCAGTATTCTAGATTAAGATAACAGACTGGTTACACAATACACATTTTGACTTGTCCCAGCAGGAAAAACACACTTGGACTTAACAACAGTAACAGTGGCTCAGTTCCATTAAGTGTCCTAGTAACAGTTGACAGTTAGACAGCCTGCGCAACAGCAGGATCTCCTCTAAGTGGAATGCCGAAATCATTAATGCACCTGTGGGTTTCCTGCTATGACATGTCAACATGTCTGCTGTGTAACCAGTACTTTGGCTGCTGGCTGTAGCTTCATATCAACTGGGCAGACATAACCGTGGTATCAATCTTCTCCTCAAACTCTTGGCAAGAAAGCAGAGTATTTTCCAAAATGTAGAACTATTCTATAAATGCACAGATGGCTTGACCCAGATCGTAGGATCTTCAAGTCCAATATCCTTCCAATAACCTTATAACCAAGTGTTAGGTTACAAAATTTGGTTGCACTGCTCATTAGAGGATAATCAGCTATGAATGTATATAATAACAGGTCCCATCTTGTATGTGTAATGACAATGACAATGTGTAAATTTGCACACACTCTGATGATGACGGCACTGTCTGAGCCAAGCAGTAACAACATGCACCATTAGTTCAAATGTTATCAGAAATAGACTGGTTGTTTAGTGAGTCTTAAGAGTTTTAAGAATTTTACTTTTACTTTTGGGAAAATCCGAAAAAAAAAAAATCTTGGTGCAAGCAGAGAGAGTAGTTTGCATTCAAAGGTTCAATTTTTGACCTGATGCTGGAAAATGTTGTGCCCATCCACACCCCTCCATCCATCCGTCCATCCATCCATACATACATCCAGTGTTGAGATATTTCACTGGATAAGTGAAAACTCGTCGTCAAAAGTCAAGGGATCACCAAAGTCATTGGGATTAATTCGTTGGAGACCGTAAATTTCTGTACAAAATATCATGATAGTCCATACAGTCATTTTTGAGATATTTAAATGGTCCATATTAAAGTGGTCTACAGACCAATCGACTCTAGGTTTAAGTAAATAATATCCCACTACGTGACAAAATTTAGGTCCATGAAGCATAGTAGGACAAAACAATACAAAGAGTACAGCTCATATCACCATCATTTCAGCAACAATGCAATTACATAAAATAATAGAAATAGTAAATTTAAAACCTCATGCACAATTACGGAACGATGATTGAAAAATTTGCATTTTTCCTTCACATAATGCAAAACTGCTCTTGGAAAATTCTATTTAATTTACGCACACGTTTACAAGGTCAATCAGCATTGTATAACACTAAAACACCAATAATACTGCCTCCCTTTATGAGCTTTCTTCATATGGAGGCTCTGCCGCAGCAGCAACTGTATGGACTTTCCGAGTTTGAAGATGTGACCTTTAAATACTGTGTCCCCATTAGGCCAATCGATATAATTTTTCAAACGTCAGATCCGAGTACGAAGATGCATCACTCCTCCAAGTTTCATCAGAATTAGACCAGAGTGAGATATCTATGAAGATGTCAAACATGACAAACGAGCATTCGGTGCGATCCACTGTGCCCTTCCGACGTGAGAACAATGAGAGAGAGCGAACCATTTGTGTCCTACGGTATCAAATATTAAATGAGACCAGAGTAATGATGTGCTGATGTAAAAACACTTTTCTTTGGATACTTGAAAAACAGTCATGCTAGTGTTCGCATGCATGACAGGAGTAAGGGAAGCTGAGTTCACCTAAAAAAAACACCTGTTACCACCAAAGTGCTGCGTCAACGCAGTGAGTTATTGGGCAAAATATTTAATTCATGTGTTGACTTAGCAACTGGTCTTCCATGTACTCTCCTGTGCTACTTACACTTCTACCTGGGATATGGATTTTGTGCACCATGTGATTGATGCTTGATGCCCGTCAGAGCTCTTTAGACTGTGTCACCAGACCGGCAGATAGTGTAATTCACCTATGCATGTTGCAGGGCAAATGTGCAGCACATACACACACACAGTTATTACTTAAATCAGCATGCTTTCCATCTCTGTCCTCTAATTTACCCATGATCCCTTTTGTCTGCTGATCTGACAATCGGACCGCAATTCATTTATTGCATTGCTGTAGAAAAAACAAGCCGATAACAAAAAACGAAAAAACAAACAGATAACAAAGGTAAAAGCTCCACTTCAGTTGGGATTTCAGAAAAGATTTCAAGTCTTAGCCAGTGGAAATCCTGCTGTAAAATTATGCTAATCTCTTTCTGAGAAAGGACAGAGGCTTGATCCAAAAAAAAAAAAAATGCATTTCTTTATTTCTTTTTTGGGGGAGATGAAATACAGGAGAGATTCAAATGTAAGAGGAAGTTTTTACTGCAACTGGAATAATGGCATCTCAAAGGGCCAATACACACAAAGGGATGAACTTCGAGTTGAGCAGGAGACAGTACCAACTCCTGACTATGGATTTTGCAGATAGGATGATCTTCTGTAAAGTCAGAAAGTTCTGTTGGAAAGCCTTTGAAGATGCCAAGGCAGAAATATCCTCAGTAGCATTCCCGTCTAAGCTTCAATTGATTTGGGTTGCTAGGAAAGATTTCAGACAGATCTGTAATGCGTGTGGGCGTAAATGTCACAATATGGACTGATGGGAGACGTGTACATCTGCTTGTCTTCTCTCATGCTGAAGTACTGAAGAGAAACCACACAAAGCTGTTAGTAGAGCGCTGTGGATTTTCCAAACCACAGCAGGTTTTTTTAAATATCAATTAATGTATCTTTTTTTTTTTTTTACAAAATTGCCCCCCTAAATTTTTCTCTGCACAGTTCAATTCGTACGACTCATAACCATTCCAGCTGTTATTGTTAATATTAACAACACTAAAGCACGCGATCCCTCCTTGCCTTTTACGATAAAGGCGATCATTGTTACTGCGCCCACTTGCAACCTCAATTAAATTTAGAGGCCGTTTTGTCCTGGCTTTAAAGAGCCTCTGACTTCCTCCAGGGGCTTAATCCCATAAACCACTATGACCCACTGACATCATAACTTTAAGCCGCCAGGCAAGGCGATGTCAAGCTATCCTCCGGGAAAAGCAAAATGGATGTTTGTCTCTTTGAATCTGTGTGTGCGTTTGTGTCAGTTGTGTAAAGACATCATCACTTGACAGTGAGGTGTTATAATGACATATTATGATTGTAGTTTGATTTTTATTTCTGCCTGACAGGCAACCAAGATGAGATTTAGATTTAGTGTTAGCTCCCATAAGGTGTTGATCAGTGGAAAACAGGGGAATCTTTAAGCATTGTTGATCACTGCATGACTCCTGATTGTTCTGATATGAGCAGTGGGAGCAGAGTTGCGCTGCTGCTGGCGTTTCTCTGTGCTGATCAAGTCTCCTAAAGATATGATATGTAGAATCTTTTGCGTTAAAACTTCTAAAACGACTTGACCTGGGTTATTTATTTTGTTGAGATGTGTGCTCACAATATCCTAAATTATTCCAACAATGTTCAAACCCAGAGAAATATGTAATTTTATCCAAGGTAAGGTGACGACGTAAAACATTACCTCATCCGTGAACATTACTGTCTGAGTCAGGTTGATTTGCATCGGCAAGGCTGGCTGTCAAAAGAGACAGTTCACCACAAGATTTTAAAAAAGCGCTAATTATCTGGTTTAGCTTTGTAGAAAGGAACCATTTTCTTTCTACTGAACTACATCTTATCACCATGCAGAAGGAAACATGTATCTGCTCATGGATGAGAGGCTCATGCTTGTGACGGGGCAGGATGTAAACATGAGTGCTGTCCTCTTTTGCTGAGCTGCCATGTTAGCTAGCCTGGTTAGCTCAGTAAGCTAGCCTCTCATCCATGAGTAGGTTCACGCTTCCTTCTACACGTTAATACAGAAAGAAAAAAAAATCCTACATGAAACTACTCACAAGGTCTGTGGGTTATCTTGTCATGTTTTCTGAAAAGAGACATTGCTGTTGAGTTTTTCAATTAAACTTTGAGCACCACAAATGAAGTGCAATCTAGTTCCATCATTTTGAGAAAAAGGCAGACATCTCAACAGCCGATATCTCCAACACTTGGCAACTCACACCAAAACAATGTAGATGGATAAATAGCACTACATGAAAGAGGAAAATATGTACTTTTGATTTTGGGGTAAACTGTCCCTTCAACAACTCCCATGATCCCATCTTACTTCATTACATCATAAAACTTAAACTTTTGTTTTCATTGTTTTGATTGAGAGACCCCTTGTTGCAGAAATTACATACTGTGCATGTAGCAGGTCTGACTCAGATTAAAACGGTAACAGCTAATCAAATGAAATAAAACTGTGACCCAATCAACAGCCTCCAAGTAGGCTGGATTTAGAAGAAAATTCCATCACTGACATAATATAAATTTGCAGTGATCTATTTTGCTTGACCTAAAGCTAGATTTATACTGAATGTAAGATGTTAATGGGAGCTTTTATTTATGGTTCATTTTTGGTTTCCAGTCTTGTACGCCTACGTAAACGGTATATTTTTGGCCTGTCTGCCAATCTGATACAAGTATTCTCAGTGGCCATGGTCGGAGTTCATTTAATCAGACACCTCAACTGAACTGAAGCAATTAGATTTATGGATTCACGTTTTTTTACCTTCCATGTTGACATTATACATTTTAAAAATGAAAGGACTGTTTCTATTCGAAATGTATTATCCTTTTATCTTAAACATCAAATCAGCTTTGAGCCAAATATTATAAATGAGAGGTCTTACTGAGCATCCAACTTCCTTGAGGTCCTGTCTTCACTTGAGAAAGAGTTAATTTGTCATGAAACAAAACACCATCCTTCTAATTATCCAAATTTAAATGCAATTTATCAGCCCTGTTAAAAAATAAATAAATATTGAAGCCAAATCTAAACTTTAAACTGTGGATTTTTACAGAAACATTATCATTGGGCTTTGCCATTGGATGACATGTTTGGCACCACGTCAGGTCAGGTATTTGTGCATGCGTCCTGTGGTTTGTGTAATATAAAGGCTGTATAACAGTATCATCAATGTACCACCCCAGACCTGCGGGCCAGCAAACCGGGGATTAGCCCCAGGAACAAAAGACAAAAACACCAACGTGTTTCTGTGATGTTCACAACAAGGGATTAGAAGGTTACTACTGACAGGATTAAAGCAATACCTACTGTTTTTCTCTGTCCTTCCACACCAACCCATTTTATCCAAACCTCACTTGTTACATTAAGAGATAATGTTTTTTTCTTTGCTTTCCCTCTGTTTGGAGCTTTCCTCTGCTGTCTTTATCCCACTCCTACTTTTTAATGGTTAACCTGTGTTTTGGTTCTTTCGCCTCCTCTGGTAGGATTATTTCAATCCTGCCTAATCCTCAAATCCCACCTCAATACTATGTGTCTGAGCAGTTATTGTTACTTATGAAGAAATGCATTTCGATGAAAAAGTAAGAGTGGTTTTCACTGATTTTCATTTAACTGTTTTTTTTTTTTTGTTTGTTTGTTTTTAAGCCAAGGAAGACAAATTGAAACAGACCAGTGAAACAATGAAGCCTGTGGTAAAATTAGAAAATACACGGTTGTCAATCCAAACATTGTAGTTTCCATTTGCAGTCTGAACAGTGAGGAAGATTATGTTAAGGGTTTTATCTGACAGACGCAATATAATCAACTGAATCCACCAGTCACACTGGAACTAATTGAGTCCATCAAAAACGATTACCTATCAACCTGAGACGCCAAAGAAATGGTCAGAGAAAAATGTGTCATTACTGTTGCGGGACAAGTCATATTAGAAGTAACTGGGGGGAAAAAATGATTTGGCATGAAAGGGCTGTTCTAAATGTGTCAGCGACAGGCTCACTGGAAATATATGGATGATGGACTTTATTCCCAATTTGTGACATGGATAAAGGACTCAAACAATATGCTATGAGGATACTTTAATGGGAAAAAAAATGAAGTGTGGACAAGACTTGGGCTTATTTTCTCACAGTAGGATCCAAATGTAATTAAAAGATTGAGTGATAGAGTTACAATCAGTGTGACAGCCAGATATGATAGCGGATGTTGACACAGCTGATATGTGGAGATGAGACGACTGGGCTGTGACCACACTGATTGGTCTGATGTAATTGGAATGTTGACAAAAATAAACACCGGTTCTGGAGGGCACCAATTATTCTAAACGCTAGCCTGCCAGGCAAAAGCAATCACACCCGCACAAGCCTCCGAGCTATCAATAATCACCCCGCTGCCGCCCCCCCCCCACGGCAAACATCCAAACAGAAATGTTTACACATAGATAAGGCCCCATGACAAACCCCTGTCAAAAACAAAAACTATTCTTCATGCAAGCCTCCCATCAGGAAAGAATCAAACAGCAACAGTAATCTGACCCACATCAACCACGTAGGCAGGAGTGATCAAATACAGAATGCCTGGGGGCAACCGAGGAAATAATAAAAAGCAGACTTCCATCCGAGCTTGTTCACTGCCAGGCCAACAGGGCAAGGATATGTTAAGGATGTAGACAATCCTCTATTCAGGAGCTGTTGCAGAACAGAGCGCACACGGGTCTACCATGCCTTGAAGGTTGCTCATGGTTACCTTCTGATTGTACAACTGAAGAAAAGTTTCAGCAAGGTATCTTTTTCTGCAAAAACAAAAAGAAAAAAGTTAAATGATGAGACATCTGCTAATTACATTTTTTTTTTTTTTTTTTAAAAAGAAGCTTTTCTCACTTGTAGCGAAAGTTGCCTGATGCTCTGTAATAATCTTGAAATCTCTTCCATCTGTTCGCCAAACTGTCATTCATTTGTCTATTTTTTGACCTTCAAATCTATCGTTCGCTCCCTCTGTCGTGCAGCGTCTCCAGATTGACACTTCTGGTGAGCCGTGGGGGGCTTTCACTGTTGTAAGACAGACTCTTTCTGACAACTCAGCACTAGTGGGCATGTCCAATCTCTAAGACCCACGGAAGGACGACACCAGTACAGAAGAAGAAGGTGCTGAAATGTTCGCTTCTCATTTTTTGTTCTGTTGCAATTCACTTTGAGCTTCATATAATACTGGTTTTTCATGCTTACAACCATCTGTCTTTGACTTGGTCTCCTTTTCTGTGTGGGTAGATATGTGTGCGTTTCGTGAGCTGTGCCATCACTCCCCTATCATCCCCATGAGCTACACGTGTCTTGCTCTTCTCCCAAATCTCCCTGACCGTCCTCAAATAAACCCATCAGCTGTAATCAAGAGCTATTTCATCCTCTCCCCTACATTCACTTTGACATATACACGCAGACTCGAAGACACACACACCAGTGTCAACTTTTCATGCAGGTCTTTTTCTCTCCCTTTTAAGGCACAGGCAGTCTTGTCCCACAGTCCCTGTCATGTATTGGGCTGCCCACTAATGTCCATAAATAATGACTTCTATTAGAGAAATAAGATATTTGAGTCACACATTGTTTATGAAGAAGTTATAAAAGAAAATACTGTAGAGAAAACAGGAAACATTTACAACCTGTTCTCATCCCCACCTCGTCAGATATTGACATTTTGTCAAGGTATGCCCTTTGGCGGCAGCGAGAGAACGTGCCAAGAGGGGTGGAGGTTGGGGTTGAGTGGAGGGTCAACACACAGGACTTTCACCCAGGAGACCAGAGTTCACGTGCTGTTTGAAACCAAGCGTCACCATTAATTTCCTAAACCTAACAAAGTAGGTTTCGTGCCTAAACTTAACCAGACGTCACCAATGTCTTGTGCCTAAACTTAACCAAAGTTACGTAGACCTTGTGCTTCAGCATAGGATACGAAACTTTGTACGTCGCTCAGAGACGCTAAAGCAAAGGCTTAGTGCGTCAGCCAGAGATGCCAAAGGGTACCTTGCATGTCTCGATAAGACACGAAGGGCGCGTAGACAAAACGTCGGTATGTGGCAACCTGGGATGACAGCGTGTTGACATTTAAGCGTGAAGGCGAGAGGGTTAAGGAAAAGGTAAAGATCTGAATTGCTTTTAATGTGTAATAAATGCTGTCTTCTTATGTACTTACTATGTTATTTTTTTTACTGTTTTGTTTTATTTACTTATTATTCTCTACTGTCTTTTTAGCCTATGTTAAGTGTCTGAGTGTCTTGAAAAGCATTATACAAATAAAAGGTATTATTATTAATATTATTATCTTTGTAAAATTGCTCTAAGTGATTAATACTAGGTTCATAATTTAAAAATGCTGAAATGTCAAAATCCCTTTTATATTTGTGTTCTGTTTCTTAAAAGCACACACGGACACTGACAGTATCTCTCAAGAGCACTCCGCTCTCTGCACCCCCTCAGTCCCAAGGCAGGATTATCATAGACAAAATAAGAGAGCGAGAGAGAGACAGAGAGCGTGAGCAAAAGGAGCTTGGTTTTTGTCAGTGGGTCACACGGTGGTGGCATGGTTAACTAGCTAATGTGATTAAATTTAGCAGAGGTACAAGTCACATTGTCAGCCCATATCAAAGTCTACCCGCTGCTGCGAGAGCAAAACAAACCCTCCGTGAAAACCCGGCAGAAAGATGAGGAGATGAGCAGACGAGGAAAAGGGTGATGTTTTAAACATAAAACAGAGACAGAATGGTAAGAAAAGATGAGGCAATAATGAGGCAAGAGAGGAGGAAAAAGGGTTAGCCTAGCCCATCAGGAGAACAGCATATCCTGAAAAGAAGCGGCTGACAGCAAATCTCTGTTTTCATCTGTGTACAAATGAAGGGCCATTGACAAACACTTATGGTGTCAAGTATGAAACCAGCTCACTGACCTTGCGGTTGATTATCTGCCTTGAGACTGAGAGTTTGTGATCTCACTTCTCAGATGGTTTATTGCACGGCATGAAATATATAAAATTGCTTTTAGAGTGGAGCGCTCCAATTGACCTGTGTACTGTCCTCAGAAGTACACATGGCAAAAAAGAGTTATAGTACAAGAAATTAAAAAAACTACATATAACAATGGTGGTTTTCTGCTTTTTTTTCTTTCTTTTTTTGCAGAACATGTCATATTAACATTCTTAGACTTTTTTTCAATATAAATTCATTGTTTATTTGTTTGAAAGTGTTTAAGTATTCATTTTGAATTCATCAGGTGCCAAACACTGGTACACAGTTAGGTTCCTAGAGGATGAGTTGTATAACTTTGGTGATCCACTTGTCATCTAGTACGATTATCGGGTCAGATTTTAAATGTGTCCAACATTTTGGTTTATCACGAAGCTGGTTTCACATGATTTCATGTGCCATGATTTGCTTCCACTAATTCTGACACATATCTATGTAAAAAATCTAAATCAAATCAAACCCTCCCACCTCAGAAAGGAAAACAATTCCTCTCCAATGACTTTGTATTACTTGAAGGTGCATCTTTGTTAGTTCTGTCTGCTAGCAAACAAGATAAATATTCCCAAAAGCTGCAGTGTGGTGGGATGCACTACCAACGGGGTGAAGAACACTGAACACAGTTTTAATAGGTTGCTGAACTGAAAATCTGAGCCTTTTAAGAAAACACAAGTGGTGCCTTTGCTGGCTTGTAGCTCTGAAAGAAATCTCTGTGGTGTAAGTTGCTAACCAACAGTGTTTTAGCATTTTCTGAAGCTTATTGCTACAAAGTTAGCTGTGAGAGACCCATTATGAATCTGTTGTTATCTAAATAAACTGCTGGTTGAATTGACTGTTGTGTCTGATTCATCACATAAGGTTGGCGTTTCAGCCCTTGGTCCCGTATTGTGACGCCGACTGTTTTCCCCTTTGGTGGCCGAGGTTTTCAAAGCATGACACGTTGCCTTCTGTCTCTGTGACCTATGAACAGATGTAATTTACATGTGAAAATGTAAATTTCACACATTTCCTTTCACATGTGAAAATGTAAATTTCACACATTTCCTTTCACATGTGAAAATAGCTCATCACAAGTGAAAAATATACATTTTATATGTTTTTTCATAAGGGTTAGCGTTAGCATTACCATGAAAACCATGTTGACATTAACATTTAGCTGAAAAAATTACTGCACCTCACAGATCCACGTTAATGCAAAAAACTAATTTATGTTAGTCTTTTTGTGACATCCATATTTGCTTTCTGTCAACAATAACAACAAACGTGCAGAGATTCAGCTACTGGATGTTGTGTACATACTTTTCTCAGGCAAAAAGACCCTTGGTCCCCCTTCTGTATCAAGCTTGAGCTGTGAAAATGTCTCTGCATAAAAATACTGAATAAATAAAGCCGGGAGCAACTGAGCCTGTTGTTAATGAAAAAATTAAAAAAATTGATTGTCAAAATCCAATTATTAATGTCAGACGTTCATGTTGGTCTCAAAATTATTCAGATGATGCCAGTACGCACACCTGTTTGATGTTACCTCAGCACAAAGACACACACACACACACACACACACACACACACACACACACACACACACACACACACACACACACACACA
>JBBPCS010000283.1:726167-738361 GCA_037974645.1 Hollardia meadi
CACACACACACACACACACACACACACACACACACACACACACACACACACACACACACACACACACACATTCTTTGTTTTAATGAATTGTTTTAATGAATACTGTTCTTATGTTTGTGCTTTATTGAATTACAAAGTTATTGCTGAAATTTAAAAGTAATTTAAAAGTTTGGGCAAAAATGAAAGCCAAGGCTGGCATTCTAAAGTGAATTAAATGCATGGCTTACCTTTAGAAGAGTTGCAGGCGGCGAGTGTTGGTGCTGAATCTCCTAAGAATGGTTTCCTTCAACTCAGTTGTGCAGTTTTGGGTTAAGTCCCTCTCAAACGCCAGCTGACGCAACTGGGCCTTTTCTTTTGTGAGGCATTACGCATCTGTGGTCAGAAAACATGTTTCTTAGAGTGGCGAATGAACATTGCTGTGGAGGCACCAAATGTTATGGCATGTTTGAAAGCAGTCACTGGGCATTGCGATCAGATGTGTGTGGTACTTTGGGAGGATGTGTTGTATGATCCATTCCAGCCTCAATTGGCTGTGATTGTTTTTGTGAGCTGAAAAAAGTGTTTAGCAACAATCAAATGTGCTATAGTAGTTTAGTAGTATAGTTTTTTTGTAATCACCTTTGTGTCCTGTAGTTCACACAATGACATAGGCACCCATATTTGTGTTGGCTTTGCATCTCAGTTTGGAGATGGCAGGTGTAAGTGATGCACTGGCAGCCGTGGCCATGTCCCAAACCTTGTTAAACTTTTCCTCACAACAGAGTTTCCGTACACAAGCTATTTCACTACGATGCAAACCCGTCATCAGGCCAGTATCCTCTCTCTGTAGAAGCTTATTTGGTGGGTTACAGCAGGGCAAGAATTGTGTGCACTAAGTTGGCAATGAATGAGAAACTGGGCTCGGTTGTCTCGCGCGGCAGCCCCGCAGCCTCCATACTGATCTCTGTGCCATAGGCCAGAGTCAATCTCCATCAAAAGAGATGTTATGTCCCTAAAGGATTTTAGAATAACACTGTGACAAGGTATCCCATTCATCTCTGTTCCACTAGTCGTTAAGATGCACACCGTTATAGTGCACAGCAATTGTGGGCTTCTTGCAGAATTTGTAGAGGGAGTTACACACATGAAAGAGTCCACTACAGCTGTCTCTGCTGACATTGCATGTACTACCACCAAGTGTAGTTGGTGGTTAAGACAGTGTACATAAGGTATCTAACGATCTAGTTTCTCTTGCAGTAGCTTCTGGACTCCAGCATGCTTCCCACACATCAGAGCAGCCCCATCAAATACCTGGTTTAGGATCTTTGGATGTGTCCAGTCCAACTTCATTTAGCTCTGCCAAACGGTGTCTGTTAATGTCTGTGCGAAACCTCTGTCAGCTGTTTCTATAGTTAGTACGCCCTACAGGACGCACCTACTCGAATACGAGCGTATATAAGGCCGTCAAACTGCCGTCAGTTACCCTCACCCCTCTTCAGCGAGTGGCGCAAAAACGGCAGGGTCCGACAGTAGAGGGCTCCGCCTGTGCTTATAGATCTAGGGTTACAATAACGTAACCTGATGTTCCATCTCACACAGACTCCACCCTCTACTAGACTCTATGGGTACAGTGGGTGGAGCCTGACAAATGAACACACTGCCGTGACCAATATCGGCCTACCGCACCTGTCCCTCTCAGGAACCAGAGCCGAAGGGGCTGGCCCAGGATGGGCAGGGAGCCTATCGTACCCCACTCCTGAGACAGAGCCCCCCAAAACTGGGGAACTGTCCAAGTCATCTCTGCATACCACGGCGTTGAACAGCAATCCGGGGCTACCAACGCCTGTGGCGCTAGGGAGAACCAGGGCGGGCAGTGGGTGTTGTGGCGGTTGGCAAACAGGTCCACCTCCTCCTTCCCAAACTGCGTCCACACACTCTCCATGAGGGAGGGGTGGGGGCTGGGGGCCTCCCCTGTTCTCCAAACCAGGGACGTATAGAGCCCTCAGAGACAGCAGGTGCTGCCTGTTGATGTACGCCATTGCACATGCCTTCCCTGCATCAGGGGGGCAAAGTGTTGGAGAACCAGAAACACTGCCTGGAGCTCCAGGAGGTTGATGTGACGCCTCTCCAATGGTGACCATGTGGCTCCTATCGCTCTCCCCAAGCAGTTCTTTCACTAGACTGGTCGATTTGTTTTGACTGATTTCTTGTCATCTCTAATGATTTCATAATTAAGATGCATTCTGATGTGTCTTTAACATGAATAAATGATGTGAACTGTAGTACATTGTAAGTGGATCGACACACCTCTATTCATCTAAAAAAATATGACGATCCACACAGGGTTAGCAGGCTCCAAAAGATACAGATATAAGCAACGTGCAATGCCTTAAGTGTATACTTTTCTAATAAGGATCAATTGTTCTCATGGTGTTTTTTTATGTTGCACAGCAGACAACATTAAAGCAAATGGGGCAGTTGGAGAAGCACAGGTTGTTTGTAGTGTAGTTCATTTGGAATTTCAAAGTAAGAGGGAAATTAGAGGAATCAAAAACGCAACACAAACAAGAATAAAATTATTCTCTTAACCATTGCAAATGAAACTTGAAGTAGAGTATATGCTTTTTAATATCTCTGATCAGTGTGTCTCTGTGTTTTAAAACAGGCTTGCACTCAAAGACTGCTGTAAGGATAGAAAATATGAACCTCCATCTAATTTTCATTCTCTATGCTTAATTTGTGTGCATAGAAATTCTTCAAAAACACAAAGAAAAGCATGTTACATAATTTTGTAATGGAGCTCTAAAAATGTTTTTTTTTTTTCATCAGAGGAGTTCTTAATCAAAAATTATATGCACATGCAGGCTACTGAAAATTGGAGATATTTTTTAGAGTCAAGCTTGACAAATGAAATTATTATTTTTTGCTTTTATAGTGACAGGGGAGATGCTGAGGCTGTGCAGCTTCACCATCTATCACGAAATCTCTGACTCAGAGTGTAAATCAATCAAAAAGAAAACCAGGAGCGAACCAGTGTGCTCGCTGCATGGCCATACTTTCCTGCCAAATGCCATTTTCAAATAGCTGAGAAGTCTGAATATCACTGCGTCTTGTAGAGAAAATGCATATGCTCACCTGCCAACCCATAGTGAGAAAGAGATGCATGGTGACAGAGAAATGGAGGAAGGGATAGAGAGCACAGGAGGAGAGGTAGGAGAGGGGAAGGGGTGAAATGGAAACGTCGCCAAGGCACAATGAAACTATATAAATCTAAGTGAGTGCATTTGATCATGGGCTTTTGACAGAAACAGGGATGGAAGAATGTGGTCGAGGGAGGGGATGCAGGGGTGAGGAAGTGTAATGCCATGATGTGACTAGCTCCAGACGTTTTTGTGATTTTGTGCACGTCCAGAACACTGCCTCTTTGTCATGCCAAAGTACAGCGGTGGCAAGGGTATAGTGCTGTGATATTTCCAGCCCGCTGTGGTGACACATGTAGTGGCTTCAGGCCATGCAGGTTTAGTTAGAGTCTGACTCATGGTCATGATGTAGTGTCTCATACACTGATAGCTTTGAGACATATGAGCTGGTATTTCCAGTGCCAGACACGGGCCGCCATTTCCTCGTCTGGATTAAAAACCATTCCCGAAGGAGAACTCTGGATTGATTGTGTTCTTAGGTTTAGGGGCAGGTCTAAACCAATGCTGTCACACCAACTCCTAACATGTTCTGTGACAAAGAATCCAATGAGGACAAAATAAAAAATGAAAGGGGCTCTTTAGATTTGTTGAAGAAATTGTGGCCTCGTTGAGAACATAAGCCAGATGGCAACAAAAGTAAAGTTGTTTAGTTAATTTGAATGTGAAGCCAACTTTGAGGCAATTTAATTAACAATGAAAATAGCTTTTTAGCAAATTTTTGTACTTTTTACATACCGGTACATCAAAATCTTGACATCTTGTTATTAGAGGGGCATTCCACTGATTTTACACATGAAAGTCACTTGTCACTCAGGGTTCTTCCACATCTGTAGTTTGGCTCATTTGGTCCAGACCAAAGGGAAGAAACAACACGAAATACACTGTTGTATTTTAGTTCTGATCTGGTTCCTGCTCATACTAACTTTTTACAAACGAACCAAGAGAAGTAAAAAAGTTACTAAGCCCTTCTGGTATCCCCTGTGGGTGGGTACCCCCCATTAGTGAAAACCATTTTTCAATCTTGCTTAAATTTGAATTGACTTGAATTACATATGATGTTTGTCAATTTAAAATATATTTTTATTGAGGTCAAGAAAATCACAGTATGTGCTAAAGATAGAAGCACTATTTAGCTGTGTGTGAAACCACTCAGTGGACTACATTTCTCGTCCCTCACTCACCAATCACAACCAACCTTGCGGTTGTAGGCCTCTGCCAAAAAGTCAAGTTGGCATTTTGCATCCATGTCTGTCCAAACTCATAATATATGTAGTGACTGATAGTGATAGCTTTGTCACATGATGCAAAGATAGTCACCTGAAGCTCAATATCAGCAAAAACAATGATGATTGGATAATAATGAACAATGAATAAAATTCACAGGAGGAAAAAAAAAAGCCTCCTGCTTAATTTGCATGTTTTTTGTTTTTCCGTTTGTGGTGTCTGGATTTAGAGCGAAGTGAGACATCTGTCCTCACTCCTCGTTTAGCATCTCTGCTCCAAATCAGAAACTGGCACAGGTGTTGTAATCACTGATGTATTTAGCTGTGCTTCCATTCATCACATTTACACTTTCAGTTTCACTCCTTATTGATCTTGTTGTCATCTCTTTCTGGCTGTAAGGAGTTTGCTTAATTGAGTTTCATTTCACGGCAGTAACTAACTGCTATCCATTGTTTTTAACGTCCAGCGGCTGTTTGTCTGCTTGTTACACCGTTGCGGGAAATTTGAAAGCGGCTAGCTGAGGCTAGCATGCCGGCTAACAAGTTAAATTGATACGGAATTATGTTTAACTTAACATTGGAAAGTGACACTGGAGCCTTGGACTTTACCTCTCTAATCAAGGACCTACCCATGCATAAAACGGGGAGGAAGACGTTTAACAGGTACGGTCTTTATTACTTGTGGTTATTTATTATTCCAAGCATTCTTGTACTGAGTGGTCAGAAGGATGCGTGCAGGAGTCACTTACCAGCGTTGAGTGAAATATATTGTGGACATTGATGCAGACGAGTGTTTGGAAATTTGCCGCTTGGGACATACAGCTGGTCTGAAGAATTTCAACAGCCACTTTACTTGTGGTGACAAACCAAAAACAAACTTTAAAAAAAACAGACAATTACCAACATAAACCTGCATGTCCTGAACAGACATTACAAACACGAACAAAAAGTCATAATTGCAAGTTGGAACATAAAACGGCAAACTTAATAAACTAATCAGTCTAGCACAAAGCATGATGGGACATGAGGGGCGTGGCTACAATATGTACGCTTCACTGTGAGCTGCAACAGTCAACATTATCGTGTGTGTGTGTGTTCCTCTGGCACCTGGACTGAACCCAACCCACCTACCTTCTTTCCATAAAACAATGCCAATGTATTTGATGTCATTTAAATAAAATGACATTTTCTTTGTCACTGCTTGTGTCATATTGCATGTTTGGGGACAACTCTTTGACTCTATTAATGTGTATATTAATTCTATTCTAATAACTCTATTAATATATATACTGTGTATATACATACATATATATATACACTATGTTACATGACTTTGAACTTAACATAAACTTTTACTGTATTTCATGATTTGGTAAGCAGGAGTGTGTTGTATTGGACAAACAGGTAGGATGGACACTGGAAAAGAAGGCTTCAGATTAATTCATGCGTGCGTGTGTGCATGGACTCGGAACATTTAAGGTTGCTTACACACAATGACACAAAAATAATGGTCTTGCATGCATTATGTGTCTGTATAGCAGAAAATGCTGTCAGAGTGTGTGGTACATCACCTGAAAGCCCACTGCAGTGTGTGTGTGTGTGTGCTGTGTGTGTGTGCTGTGTGTGTGCATGTGTAAAGTGTCAATTCAGGATGGTAGTACATAGATTGTTGTTCTCAGTCGATGAAAAAAGCATATCAGGCGATTTTCACAATTGGAAAGAGTTCCCAAATTAACACGGGCAAATGATTATCACTTTAGAAACTTTAGAAGCTACAGTTGAAATAAGATATAGATTATTTCTTCTTCATCTTTAACAATATATACACATTAGGTACACTCTAAATCGGGGTGGGCAACATTTTTTTCCAGAGGGCCATACTGACTTCAACTACTGGCCACAAATTGGGCCATTGGGCCAGAAAACTGGGACGTTTTCGAACTGACCTTTGTTGTCTGGGCACAGTATGCTGGCAACAGTTAAAGGGTTTCACGATGACAAGTTTGTGGCATAGTTAGCATGCTTGGTGGAAAAATGTCTCTTAATGTTATATTCTTTGAATACCGCAATACTTTCTGGCATATCAGACATACATATTCAGTCAACTTTTCTCTCCTTTGAAGCATTCATCCTGACTCATGCCTCTGTCTTCACAACCAACGTAACTTGTCACTTAAGTGAGCCAAGAGTCAAGGCATTTAGTCCAATCGAAATGTAGACACCACCCTCTATTGGAATCAAGTTAAACAGCATTACAGACTGAGTGTTTCCCACAGATTGACAGTATTACTGTGGCACGCACCTTGCTTTCCCCTTCAGTTCTCTCTTCCTCACACACACACACACACACACACACACACAAATACGAATCATATCTGTTTTCCTTTTGATACTTTGTGTTCTGCAACAGCTTGTTATAGTATAGTAGTTAGATAGTAGAATCCGTTCTGCTCTTAATCACCTTTCTCATTTTACAGCATTTATTTTTACAATGTCGAGGGGAAAAAAATGGAGTGTGGGAAACAAAGGGAGAGTGACAAAAAGAGAAGGGTGACACCAGTCCTCAGGGCAGAACAGGTGGTGAGAATCAGTTGGAGTGTTGGCATCGCAGTCTGAGCATGAGCTTGTCCAAAATTATATTGTTGTAGAGCAACACACACGTGTACCTTTGTGCATGCCAATTCAGTTATAATGCACGGATGTCCTCCACGTTTCATCATCAAAGCCTTATCAGGCTGCGCAGGGTCTGAAGGGGAGAATATGAACCGGATAAAACAAATCGTTTGATGTGTGAAAGACAGACACTCCAGCTCCAAAGTACTTAAGCTTCTTCTCCCAATGGACTGACAAGGGATGAGGGTAGGAGCGAGGGATGAGTGCTCCCCTCTTTTATTCCCCTCCACTTTTCCGTTCATCATGAGGAGTTTCCAAACCGTTGCGTCATTGTTTATGCAAGGTCCCAGTGTCAGCATGAGCAATGTCAATTAAATAAATAAAGTCAATATTGACAGACATTTCAAAGGCGTGGTGGAGCAGTGAGACAGAGGAGATGGAGCGAGAGATAGTGAGTCAGTGAGAAATGGAGCGAATGTGATGAGCGAGTTAAGTGTACATTCGAGCGTGTGTGTGCGTAATGAATAACAAGAAACAAGCAGCAAATTGTGCAATGTGTTTCATATCTGGCCCTGCTTTGATATCTCAAAATGTGTCTTATTATTTTTTTGTTCTATATTTTTTACTTTTGTGCACATTTAGCCATATTATCATCTGTGAAAATCACCCGTTGGAGCCAAAATCATCCTCTTGTTGAAATATGGATTTCCACAGCCATTATTCACTATCTTGTAAAGTGAAACAGATGGCAGATCCAGTTTCTTTGTAGGTATTAAAATATTCACCAAGCCGCCATTAATTCTTTGATTGTCTGCCTTGACAAAGGCCTTTTAACTCTGGATAATTTCCCTTCAAAAGGATTGGGAGAGTCTCAATGAGTTATCACGATGAATATGGCTCCTTTCCTAAGTCTTTTAAGATAAAAGGCACCCTCTGCTCTGGTGTCAAACGCCCAGCACACCTGACCCTTTGAAAGTGCAGAAAGGGTTTTTAATATTACATTTTTCTCATAGATGATTAGGTTTTGAAGACAATCAGGTGTAAAAGCCAGAAACATATTCATTTGATGATCGGAGAAATGTTTTGAAACCTCACCGATGTCATGAATTTTGTAGCCTTTAATGAGTTGCGTTCAGAACTCCAGGTTTCCCATCTGTTGAAGTCACAAAGAAATTTCATTATGGGTGGTCAATGAAATTCACAAGCAAAATGATCACATCTGCAAACACTTGCTAATGATGACCACGGGACCAGAAAGATGAAGTGATGAGATGAGCTTTGTTGGGGGTTATGAGCATGTCGACCAGATGCCAAGCCACCTGCTGCTAGGCTTCAGCGAGAAAACAAGACGCCACACACTGCAACAGCAACAAACAGGAGGGAAAAGATTCCCCAGCCTGGTCTTGTTTAGGTAAGATCAACAAAAAGGCCACGACAAGAATCAGACCATTTTAGAATTTTTTTTTTTTTTTCTCCAAAGTTGCATTTTATTTCAGGAGTTAGCGCTCTGCACCTCTTGATTAAGCCTTCTTGAGCTATGTTAGGTAGCAGGGAGTCTTCATCAGGCAGGATTAGCAAATGAGTCAGATGTCAGTAAGATAAATGATGAAAATGTTTTCCCTGCTGCCTATATGCTGATTTCTCTTGATGCCACCATCTCTGCATCTATGATTACACCTGGCGTTAACATGCTATTTGTTATCTGGATAGGTTATCTGGATAAAGACAGCTGGACAAAGGCCTTTGCATTGAAACATGCCATTAATAAGGAGTCTCTTTATCTCAACTCTGCCTGAATATAATTAAATTAGATAAGCTTAGCTGGTGGAAATGGCAGCCTTGACAAGAAACATGGGATGTCGCAGGTTGAAGGTAGCGATGTGGAATATGATTGAGAAATTGTTACAACGTAAAAGTCAAGATTCCTCTTTTAGATGGATGCAGGCATCCTCGGGACAGTTTTTGGTATCGTTGCCAACTAGGCAAGGAGGCAAGGATACAACGAAGGCAAGAAGGTCTTCAGAGTCAGCAGAGAACCTTACTAGTAATGGTAGATTGGCCTTCTCTGGAAGTCTCGTGACTTTTGCGTTGCATCATATTGGCCCCATTGCTGTAAAAATATATACTTATTTTTTTCTTTACAACAGAGGCAAAAGGAGGAAAGGATATTCTTTTGTCCATCTGTTTCAACATTTTGGATAAAAATGTAGCCAAACTATACAAACTGCATTTACACCTTGCGTATACCCAATCCTAATGTGTGCCAGACCACCTTTAGATGTGGTCACATGTCAATACCAGGTGTAAATGGGGCCTCTAATTTCATTACAATAATTTTTCTTCACCCAAGTTGTAACACTGACAACTGAGAAGCTGTCGACCACAGCCACACAACCAGCAGCTTTTCTTCCATTTTGTTTCAAATGCTTTTTTTTTTTTTGCAGTTGAATGTAATAAAAAAAAAAATCTGTGCTGCCGTTTTATGAGGTAATTAAAAGGAGCACAGTTGTTGTCGCACCTGTGCATCAGAGGACAGTTCCATAAAGTTCTCAACTTTCATAGTGCTTCTGAGGAGTGAGTGGGAAGCATGAGTAAGGTTTCAAGGATGAAACGACAATGATTCGATGAATGAGCCATTGGAGAGATCAGGCTCCTGAGAAACATAGTCTACATCGTTACAGACGTTTTTCAAATGGCTGAATTCACATCTGTCACTAGACTCATTCCAGTTAATCAGTCAAATAAACAGTACACAGTCCCTTAAAGTACCTGAAGTTTTACTTTGCAATTGTACATAAGTATCGTCAAGAACATTTATTGGAGAAAAAAAGACCTTGTGTCTTTCTTCTCATTTGATCCTTTCACTGAGTCTCTGTGTATGCGCAGATTGAAGTTATCTCCCATACGCCGATGACCCAGGTCGGCTCATTTATCCTATTCAGGAAGCAAGAGATTGATTGTGCTCGTGCCATTGCTGTAATTATACTGTCATCACTTAATCAACCTTATTGGATTCCTCAAGCGGTCGCAGTCCCTGAGGCTGGTGCTGGGAGAAAGATTGACTTTTTGGACAGAAAGAGAATGAGAGGGATAGTGAGAAAGAGAGGGAGAGAAAGGGAGAGACCAAATTAAGCATGGAGTCATTTGAGAGGCAAAGCAATGGGGTAATAAGGACAGGAAGACATTAAATAAGTGGCCAATGGCTGTAAAGGAGTGCTACCGATTTTTAAAGGATGTCAAAGATAAGTATGGATACAGGAAAGACGAGAGGGCCACGCAAAGATGATATCAGGTGGGAGGGTGCTGGCGCAGACTCTGAGAGATTGTTTCCTCAAGTCTGTGTCTGCCCCACCAGAGAGGAGGTAACAAATGGTTAGGGTGTTACCTGCAAAGGAAGTTTAATAATTCATTTGTCTATAGGGCTGGGCAGAAAGGGCTGCTTTGAAGAGCTGGGCACAGATGGTCATCAGAGTGAAAGAGGCACACACACACACACACACACACACACCCCTACACCCAGGCCCCCACACATACGCACAGACACAAAAAAAAGGCCTGTTGGAGACTGGCACATCACCTAGGTCCACACCATATGCCGCGGTGGCTGACGACCTGCTCTCCTGGCCCATGCTGAGAAATGTGCACAAACACATACGCCTGTGCACCAAGAGAAATCTTTCCTGTTTTGTAACTGCTCCACTTTTCCACCACAAAGGTCCTTTCTTGCATACTGATGTGCAATTGCGGCTGCAAGAGATAAGAATTTACCAGCTGATAGATATGCCTGGCGGAGTGACTTCACCTGCACACTGAGCCACACCAGTGAACACATCCCCCAAGTCAAACACAGGAAACACAAAGGGCCAGGTATTCACACACTGGGGTGCATTTAAGAGGATGTGATGAGGAACGTAGAGTGTGCTTTCTGTCAATCCGTCATTGTGTGAAATTACCCGCCGTAATGACAGTATAACCTCCTTTGCCATTTCACATCTGACTAACCCCGATACAAACACTGAATCAGCCCTTAAAATCGAATGATGCAACACCTACTGTAACAGCCAAAAATGCTCTGCATCCTGCCATCTTGTTAGGACACATACCTGCCCCCTAGCTACTAAAACAGCAGCCCTCCTTTCCATTCAATTACTGTACTGACTTTAATGGTTATGAGTTCTCCTTTTGTGCCCAGCATGCCTTATTCCTCTCCCTGTGTGGCTTGCAGGTGATTACTTCAAGGCAGTAAAGGCCTCATTGAGGGTTCTGCAGTTTGCAGACATCCCGCAGGATTCTTTTTTGATGAGATATCTTAGAGTTTGATATTTCCATTAAAAGAAATGTTTTTTGTACTACGTTTGCGACCAGTTTCTGCTGTGGTACAGTGTTTGTACATGTACAGTATGAGGGATTACAACTGGAAAAAATTCCAGAAATTTTTGGCTGGTGAAAAAATGTTCTGTTAGCAGAGATGGGGGAGAACCTTGTGATGAGAGAGTGAGGCTTTGTGGTTGGGGGAGTAGTGGCTGCCAGTGCAAACCCTGGCTGACCCACCCAGTCCAGACAGAGGGGCCATATATTGATGGAACAGACTCCAGACGACAAGCACCATTACCCTGTGGGTCGCAGCAGCTAAAGAGAGGGCACTGAGGAGCAGAGGGAGGTAGAGAGGTTAGAGGAGAAAAGCTGGGAGAGAAGATGGTGAAGAGAGGGAAAACATGTGGTGCACTTTAAAAACAACAAAGAGGGAAGAGCCAGAATGACGAGAAGTGGTATCCTCTGTAGTGTCGAGCTAAATTTCCATTAATTACTGCTGAAACAATTAGTCCATGGACAATTAATTAAAAATTATGGTAATAAGTTCATCCTTTACTTAGCAGCATTTGAATATTTGTTGGTTCAAACTTGTTGAATTGTAAGATTCACTCCTTGCTGCTGTTGCTTTGTAGGGTTGGTCGACCAAAACAAGCAGTGGCGAACCGTCACGATTAGAGCTGGGACTTCAGCTCAGCCAAAACTTAGCCAGACAAACCACAAAAGCACCAACAGTGCAAAAGAATTTGCTCTTGATAAGCGGCAGGCTGTCAGGTAGCTGGTTAGGACGACAGGTGTCCGTGGTGTGTAGTTGTCGCATGTTAAGCCCAGTAGAGGGCAGCAAACACCACACAATGATAGCAGAATA
>JBBPCS010000283.1:778263-791479 GCA_037974645.1 Hollardia meadi
GTGTGTGTGTGTGTGTGTGTGTGTGTGTGTGTGTGTGTGTGTGTGTGTGTGTGTGTGTGTGTGTGTGCGCGCGCACAGTGGTTAGTCACTGTTGCCATTTAGAATGAATGGTTTAGACTCTGGAGTCATAACAGAGCACTATGGGAAACAAAGAGCCCTTTCACGTTCACAGGCTCTGCACCTCTTTGCTTCCTCTTTCTCACTCAGCCCAGTTTCCTCTCTCCATCTCAGTTGAAGCCCCATACGTTATTTTTCGAAGATGCTAATATATCAGCTGATTCTTTCCCTTTTTATTTTTTTCAAACTTGCAATACCTCTTCCTGCTTTCTCTCCTTTTTGTCTGCTCAGCAGCTGTGACTATCATTTTCCCTTCTCCCCTGCATTACCTTTCCCTATCTCTGCTTGACTACCATCTATTTTCTGTCCTACTGCATTCTAATTCTTATCTTCTGCGCTTTTCACTGCCACCAAATCGCACTCATTCCCAGCTTTCTGCCCCCACACACCACCACCACCCCAACCCGCTCCCTTCTTCACATCTGTTTCCATGGCCCTGGTCCATGCTTGTGAATGCCAGCACCCTCCTCCCCATTATTAGCATAACACATCTCTCCGACTGCCCACCACCCTGACTTCTGTTGCCTTTTGTCCTGCAGACTGGCTTGAGCCATTGCCTCTTTTACAGTGGACAAAACCCAACATCGCTAAATTGACAGCGGGACAGTTGGTCAGTTTATTGTCTGTCTCCGCATATGTGCCTGTGTTGTTTGTTTGAGTATTAGGCATGTGTGTATGAGCATATGTGTCTGTGTCGATTGTGTACACAGTCAGAGTGTGATGATGCCTTCTGCTGTCACAAAGCAAAAAAAATTACCCCTTCCAAAAATTATTTTTTACAAACATTTTTTGACAAAAAAATATATTCAAGACAAATTTTTTTTCATGATGAAACATTCTGTGCTTGATTTCGTCTAATAAAAAAGTATTAATAATAAAGCGAGCAGAGACAGAATATGTCTGAATATGTTTGATCCCATGGTGGTTGAAGCTTATTAGGGGTAAGAGAGTCAAAATTAGGTCAGGACTTTTTTTGATCTTTGTAAATGTAAGGGATGAAGTTGATTGCCTCCACCTTCCCATGTAGGGTTTCTTCTCTGAAATCTCTCAGCACACACATGTACACACACCTTAAACTTACCCCAATTAGAGCACAGGCCATTTTACATTGTGCTCTATGCAACTGAAATGAGGTACACCAATTATGTCCCCCAATTATACAAGACACCCCCAATTAAATGGTGTGGAGTGTAAAACTTCTCCCAAATGTTGCCTACAGTATGAATTGCACACACACACACACACACAAAGCAAGATACATATACAGTAATCCAAGTTGGCTGGAAGCAGGGGTGGAAGTAATGAATTACATGTACTCACGCTACTGTAACTAAGTCATTGAGATTGATTGAGACAAGTGTGGAGAGTGTAGCAATGTGACGGAGAACTGGCCATGAAAAGTGTATTATTCCTGGCTGCAGTGCTTCATCCAGATCACTGCACGACCTTCCAAAGGAGAAAAGTTTTGCAGAGAGATGGACAGATTTTATTTTCAGAGATTTGCCTCGACCAGTCCAGAGTGTTTTTAGCTGCAGTGTGCAGGCTACCAGCGGAGTGAGTGAGCACACTAAGTGAAACATATCAAACACACCCCGATGTTACGTGATTAACAGGTCGCGCCAGTTTAAGCCGTGCTAAAAGCTAAAATGCTCACGGCGGATCCTCAGCGGTGATTTCTAAATTTGCTACATTGCTTATGAACCTCTACCTTCAGTGAGGTGTGTGAGGACTTTCTGCTCTTTCTATTTCTATCAAAGCTGTGACAGAAGAGCCTCTTTTAGCTCAAAATGTTTGAAAATTAGCAAAATGGTACAATGTTATTGTGTTGCCAATAGTTGGGCATTTTGGGAATTTTTTTTATTATTATTGAGAAGATTAAACCACTCTCATGTCTGACTACTAAGAATGGAGCTGGATCCAAGAGACAGTAGCTTAGTTTTTAGCTTAGCTTAGTTTAGAGATTGAAGGCACAGGGAAACATCTAGCCTGGCTCTGCATTTGACAGAACGTATTTTTTTAATCAAAATTGTTTAATCGGTACAAATAGAAATGTAAGAATTATATGCTAATTGTATTTTAGCAAAGAGCAGGCAGGCGCTTACCAGGCAACCAGCAGTGTCTCCCTAAGAAATACCCAAAATGTCAATTTTGGATTTCTGTTTCCATGAATTAATCGGAAGATACAACATGCTAAGAGAGTCAGGCTAACTGTTTCCTCCTGCTTCCAGTCTAAGCTAATCACTTCCTGGCTCTATCTCCATACATAACACACAGACATGACAATGGTAGCCTATCAATTATTTTCATGTAACTCTCAGCAAGAAATGAACCAAAATGCCAAATTGTTTTTTTTTTAATGCTAATTGTGCTACCACAACATCAGTCTTGTTTGAGGAGGCAGAGTCCATTCAGAGTTTATTCAAATGTGTTTGTTTCTTTTGTTCTTTTAAAATAATGCATATTGTATAAAGCTATATAGTTAGTGTATATAGGATGTCAACCCACTTTCCTCATTATATTTGACATGATTGTTCACAGTTTATGATTTGTAATTTATTTGAATTTCAAGCACGCATGCAGACCATAAGGGGTATAATTAAGGAAACAGTAGCTAATACACATGGCAGGTAAACAACAAAGCAAGAGCAACAGAAAGGCAACCAGGCAAGATGATAAGACACCTTAAGGAAGCTACAATAGCCTGTCGGAGTCTGGGAATTAAATGTAGCATATGCAGTAAACAAACTGCTTGATGAGCCAATGAGGTGCAGATGAGCGCGGAAGCATCAGGGCAGCGGTTAGCAGACGAAGAGCAGATGTGCAGGAGACACACTGAGGACATCTATGGGCAGGTGAGGCGTGAACAAACTAAAAAAAATTACCACATTATACAAGAGACAGGGAGAGTTGTTGTTTGCATGGCAGTAGTATTCAGTTGTAATGTGTGCTGCAATCTGACGTGTCTGTTATAACATAGGATTCCATACCAAACATCAAATCAAGTTTTAATTCTGCGTGATTTGTCATCTGATCCTAACTTTTAATTCCTTCTTATTCTGGGTGAAGAATTAATTGCCTGCAGTGGAAAATATTAATGAGACCATTTTGGTTGCACATTTGCAAGGCTCATCCAGCTACTCAGCATGGAGACCCATTACAATCCAGATAATCCTCCGGATTTGGTCAGTAAATGAGTGAAACGGAGACTATGTTTAATCTGGGCAGTGTGCCACACTAAACACGGACATGGGTGGTGAATTTTTAAATCCCATGAGGTCCCCACTTAGTTCTAGTCAGTGCCAACAAGGGATAAGGAAGACAGAGAAGAAGGAAGAGAAGTGCAGATGTTGCCTTGACAGTATTAGTTTAGAAGTATACTGTAAACTTATACTGTCAAGGCAACATCTTGCTATAAATGAATCTTATTTATAAATAAGATTTATTTAGAGCAAACTAATAGCTGCTGTTCTCTGCGTAAATGATGAATGGAGGAGTTTAGCTGTCACCAGAAATTGAACATAACCCTGCATTTTCAACCTGCATTAAGCTGAATGTACAACAGCCGCGTTGCCAGATGTAGCATGACCGGTTCAGATTAATTTTTGTAAAAAAAATAAATATATCCACTCGCAGAAGGACTCTTTCAGCAACACTTCACGTCAAGAATGCTCAGCAGAAAAAAAAACAGAAAAAAAACCAACAACCTGAAAACTACTTCAGCCAAACTTGAAATTACATTTTTTTGTGTCCTCTCTTGGAACAGTGTGCAGAGCACGGCAATGACCCCGCTGCAATTTCCTCTGAGAGAGCCAATTTGACATTATCATGTTTTCATGATGGAAGCATCCCTCCAAAAACTGCAAACAAATTATTCCAAACCACAGACACCCCAGAATCCACCTGCCTTTCACATGTACACGCTGTGCTTACAAGCGCATGGGTCATTTTTGCTGCTCGTCATGTGTCGTGCTTCACTTTTCTCTCCTAATTCTCTGACAGGACCTGTTGTTTTTTTGGTGGCTTAACAAAAAAATATGATCCAGCTACAGGAACCGTGCTCTAACAAAGACAGAGAGCCACTCTCAAGCCTGTGGTGGAAAAGCAGATCCGTCTCACTGAGTGTGATAAATATACTTGTGTAGTGTATATTTACACACACACACACACACACACACACACACACACACACACACACACACACACTATCTACTGTAAAGAAAATACATTCTATGATTTTTCTTTCCCATCCTGCCCATCCATTTCTCCTCTTTTTGTCTCTCTATCTACCTTTCAACTGTATTTGACTCAGTCTTCCTCTCTCCTCTCTGCTTTATATTGTGCATCAAAACTCCACTCCACTCTGCAGTCCCCCACCCCCACCCCTCCATCCACATCTACCCCCTCCATTTTCTGAAAGCAGGAATGATACACCGGGATTAAGTTAAATTCCTTGTCTGTCTCACTAATTGCTTGCTAAATGCATGATGGAGAAAATCATTTTCAGCCGGCATTGGAGTGAAAGAGCCTTTCAGCATTGTTCTGGTTGTCAAGGCAACGCAATTAAAAAAAACTCACCAAGAACAAATGTGTACTCAGGATAGGGAGGTTTTAGCGCAGGCATCGCTGCGTCACCCTCGTACTTACCTTGCTTTAGTTTCTCCTCCTTTTGAATTTCGGATTTTGTTCTTGTTTTGCTGCCATTCTCAATTTTAACATATTTGTTCTCAAATTCACTGAACATAATGACAAGCTGATGAAATGTAAGAACACGCTGCCAAAACAGTAACACTCATCTTTCCGAGATACTGAAGTTTGTTTTTCAGTGTCACGTTTGTGACTTTGAACTGTTTTATACTCTTTACAGAGTATATGTCTTTACATTACAAGACCTCTAAAACTCACACCTTCTTCTCCTTTTGGCAGTATCTCATGTATTTACAGTCCGATGTGTGAGAAAGGCTGAAATGTCTTTGCCCCTTGGGTCAAACACACACACACTTTCTTCTTTTATTTTCTCACTATTTTTCTCTCTCTTTTTTAAATTAGTTCCTGGTATGTTGAAGACGTGATCGTAATTTACGAGTTCAGTTGAAGAGAAGAGAAGAGAAGCCGAATCTGAATTTAAAACATCAGCAGTCCAGCTAAACGTAAGCATTTACCTCCCTCTCATCTAGCAAAGGGCCTCGTCTCTCTCCCCTACATACAGAGCCCTCATCTGGATGATGTATGTTTGGGTGTGGAACTCATTTCTCCAGCCACCTGTGTATTGCTTGCTTGTCTGGCAGTGTAAGATGACAGCCAGAGCAATGATGATATCATTACTCAAAACATTACACCGATTTGTGGAGCAGAGGCATGCCACGGATTGTGAAACAACAAGGGAAAAAAATATGTAAGAAAGCCATGTTCGGAGTGATTCTGTCACCGGGGCCAGATGTTGTTCTTGCTCTACTTTTCTTTCCTCTGCAGAGAAAACACACTCTGATCCAGACAATTTGAGAAGCTATGAGCAAGTGCCAAAACATAGCTTTGGCTTGTTTTTGTGACAGTATGTCTTGTGTTAGACTGTCAGAATTGGGTCAGTTTACCATTGAAAATCTAGTCAAAGACTTCTTGCTGATGGGTTGAAATAGTGTGAAACAGAAGGATGTGGAATTAACTTTGCACTGCAGACAAACAAAACAAAAGCTCCACTCAATTCATTAAAACTGGATTTATATTAGTTTGATGAGCATTTGACTCATTGACTCATTGAACTTATGGCTTACATGATGCTTAATGTAAAGGGTTTTTACATTTGTTTTGGATGTGGTTGAGATTAAGGTTATCTATTGCTATTGAGTTGCTTCATTGGAAATACGGGTTCCAGCATTTTTGGACCATAATCAGTTTTTACCAATCCATCTGTCTCTTACAAGTCACCAACGTTTAGCGAAGCGCAATATTAAATTTAATCTGAAATTGACGGACAAAAAGAGGAGAAAAAGATTGGTAAAAACTGATTATGGTCCACAAATGCTGGATCCTGATAATGACTTATCCTATTGGAGATGACGGGGGGGCTTGAGTTGATCCTAGCTGACATTGGGCAAGACCCTGAAGGTGTTGCCAATTCAGCATATCTGACAAATAGAGAGAGAGAGAGAAAAAAAAATTATTCCTACAGGTAACTTACAGTCACCAATTAACCTGCATGTCTTTGGACTGTGGGATGAATGCGGAGCACCCAGAGGAAACCCATGCAATGATGATACAGGGAGAATAACTCTATTTAGTGCACTATAGTGATTCATTGTAATTGTAATAATCAAGGCAGGACTATCATCATCACAATATGACACTTGAGAGGAGGATTTTAAGGGAGCCTCCTCCCTTATGTTCCCAAATGGGAGAACCTAAAGTAGATTTCCCACTCTGTGCTGTGATGTACCATTATTGGTCTTATCACTGTACTGTATCATTTCTGCTGGCTGGAAAACATCTCTGATCTCTTGACCTCTGAGCTGATCCGCTGAGTATATGTGCGCGTGGGTGAGTGCGTGTGCTGGTATGAAATGAGAACTTGTGGTGTTTGTGTATGTGTGGGTCCTTCTATCCCGGACTGCACTGGTGTGATGGATGGAGTGAGGCGTCTCTCCAGCTGGTGATCGTAATGAAGCTTTGTGAGAGCGTGTGTGTGTGTGTGTGCATGAAGGGGGGGCTGACAGGACTAGATTATCCTTTACAAAGTTGTCCTCCCGTATGAAAACTGACACACGCACCAACACACACTCTGACCACCGCCTCAGAGATGATGAATGTGGGACTCAGTGTAGCCCGCAGCTCCAGGGATCCAACTTGCATGGAGACCCAGTTTCCCCTTTTTTAACTGGTAAAAGTGAAAACCGGGGCCACAGTGGAGCCGTAAGAAGAGACAAAGATGGGTGATGCAGATGGTGGCCAGGCCCCAGGGATCAGGCTGGTTGATGTTGGGAGTTTCTCTGTGAGTCGAATGGAAGTGTCCTGACCTGCTACTGTGGATCCCGTGAACTGTTGCCAGCCCCTCATGACAGGTGTTTTATCATTCTCATGATAACCTCACACATATTCCATGTCACATCATGTCTGGAGAGTTACTAGTTTAATTCTCTTGATAAAAAAAAAAAAAAAGTATTGTGAGAATCTCTCTTAATGTATCTATGGTGCGAACCTTTAACCTTCCTCAAATTAATACAAAACACAGATTCCCTTCGCATATTCAGATGGTTTGTCATCTCATTGTGTTCTCTTTATCTGCAATGCTTTATCTCGATGATTCCTATCATCAGTATTCATCACAGTAGTGAGTAGAAACGTGCATTAATTAGCACTATCGTTTGCAGATTCTCTCTACATTCAATTAAATTGGCCCACATTTTGGATAGATGACTATAGTCACCTGATCTCAATCCAACTGAACACCTATGGGAGATTTTGGACTGGTGTTCAGTTTGAAATATGAGGCACATTTTGCCACTCTCCTAACAGCTGGACAGTTTGTGCAGCCTGCGTTTTTTTTTTTTGTGCCACAAACGGACAATGTAGCAACTGTAGGCGTGCAGTGTCTGAACATACCAGCAGTCATAACGCTTCAGGATAAGCGTGAAGTTTAATGTGACATAGATGTGACTTTGCCTCAATTTTCACGGCAAAAGGTAAATTTGTCACCGATCTACATCTGTAAAATGGATATATACTTGTTACCAAATACCAGGTATATTCATGACTAAGAGAGGTGCCTTAATTGCTTTTTTTTAAAAAAAATCCTTTTTGATCTTCAAATATAAAAGCAATTCAATCATCTCCCCTGTATGATAATGATCAGAATTGAAACAGTTCAGCATGTTCGAAAGGAGCGCGGCAAGTTTCTTTCTGACCTGTATGCCTCGCTATGTTTTGACTCTATGGCGCATTCTTTCTGGAAACTTGAAGAATAATTAACATTGATTTCAACAGTGCTGTGTTTATGACAGGTTACACACTGCAGCAGATTCGACGGCAGGCTGATCAAAAGGCAACACAGAGGGCAGCCACAGTACTCCGTAAAAGGTTAAGATCAATTCACAGGGCTCTCAGTTTATTGATCCCTCGGCCAGGCAGTGTGGTAGAAGGACAAAGTTCATCACCACCTGTTTGTTAAAGCATTATTATCCACAGACTGCTCTCACTACATTTTTTTTGAAAATATTTTATTTTGTGCTGTCATTGATTATGTACTAAAAGTGGCATTCTTACATTGTATGTCTTTATATGTTGCGGGAGACTGAAAGAGTGCGGAAGAATGTTCCTTTTCTTCTCTTACAAAGGCTTCCTGCCTTGTATTCTTACCGTATCACTTCAGTAAAATGAGGTTGCCTCATTCCACTTGAATATTTTATGCTTACTGTACTTTTTACTGAATCCTTAAGCGCTACAACATGGACTTTATGAATATCACATTCCAAGAGTATGAGTACACTCACAGCACCTGAGACAAAATACATCTGAGTGCTCATGCAAAATACCAACATATTTCTGAGTGCCATAGTGCCATGTCACATTGCTGCCAGCCATGTAATTTTAATATGAATATTGCATCTGTGCTTCCTTCCCCTCTCAGTCTGTGTTATTGTGTCAAATGCAGGGCTAGATTTGTCTCTGCGTAGTAACAGACGAAGGCTTCCACTGCCTGCAGCCAGGTTCTGGGGCCTGCCTGTGTGAGATTGAAGCTTTTCTTTCTGCTTGGTGAGTGCAAAGGGGCGAGGGGAAAAGGAGGGAGGAGAGCAAGACGGGAGGGGAAAATGGGCAGGGGGGAGGGTGCTTCAATAGAGAGACCCCCAACGTTGTGCCTGAGGTTTCCATCTGTCGGCAAGAGGGGTGCAACATACACAGAAACACTGATGGATGCGTGCACACGAGTGCTCATAAACATCATCATCAAGTGTGCATGAAAACACACACTTTTTTTTTGTAGTTGAGGGGTGATGATGACAGAGCGGGCTGACACACAGGCTGACAGACAGGCACATCCTCAGAGGCTCTGCCTGATAGGAGAGGCTTTGTGCATTTCAAGGTTTTGGTATCTTTAAAGCCACCCTGGGCGCTGTCCTAAATCCAGAGGGCCAAATGCAGATGATCATAAGAATATAGAATTGGCCACAGCTCTGTCTAGCGAAGGCTTCGCAGTATCACTGAATGCACTCCGTGGCAGAAAAAACATGATCAGTGTTTACTGCACCTGTAATGTTGTGGATCATAAAAGTATAGTTTCAGTGTTGTAGAAAATCTTAGCCAGAGAGTGTTATTTTTGCAAATGTTTCATCATATAAACCTCCCTCCCACAAACCCAATGAGAAACATCTGTGACTCTCTGTAGATAAAGAAGCGCGCCTATCCGAGTAAAAACCCTCAGAACTAACATTCAGACTGACTTTATTGTGTGGCGGTGACAATAAGAGCACGGGAGCCAGAAAGGCAACAGCGTGCAGGTCCCAAATGCATGCAGCAGCTTTGCCAGGGATAATAAACAGCAGCAGAAGTAATGTATTCATGCATGCACAGAGTGATCTGTTTCACCCCCCCCAGCCAAAAGCATGCTGAATCACCATTCAGTTCAACAGGCTCCCTGAGAGCCAGTCAAGCAAAGTGGGGGGAGAAGAGTTAAAGATCAATCACTTTTTCATACTGCTGGTGTAAACATCTATTTAGTTACTCTCGCTTTTAACAGGAACATGAACACACAAATGTGCCTGTTTAAAGTTTCTATTTAAACACCTAAACAGCGACATCTTCCTTTCACCTTTGGACAACAAACAGCATCGTTCACATTAACAGTGATAGCCAGCTCATCAAACTGAAGCAGAAACAGCTCATCGAGAGAGGCATTTAAGCTAGTAGGGAATTTAGTCTTCCAGTCGAGACAAAGAACCAAGAAGAAAATCATTTAAAAGTAAAAGGTTTGACAATTGGAACATATGCTTATTATTTTACTTGAGGAGAGAGAGAAGTTCCATACCACTCTCATGTCTGTACATGAAATATGAAGCTACAGCCAGCAGTTGGTTAGCTTACATTAGCATGAAAACTGGAAACAGGGAAACACATAGCCTGGCTCTATCCAAAGATAACAACATCTGTTTTAAAGCAGGTCCAAAGTACTATTTAACATGTTTAAGCTCAACTAATTATATCTTTTTCGTTTTTTTAATAGACTACAAAAAACAGTGTAAAAATAACAAGTTGTGGCTGTTTGCAGTGACTTACGTTGCTTCAGTGGCAACCTCATGGTGATGACGAGAGTTTTTTCTACTAATTAAACAAACAAGATAATATTTTATTTTGTAAGATTTATAAGAGCTGATAGGAGCATATAACCTTTGGACAGAGTCAAGCTAGCTGTTTTCCCCTGCTTCCAGTCTTTATGCTAATCATGCTAATGACTCCAGCAGACCCTTGCTTGTATATGTCAAGTTTGTTCAAGGAACTTGAGGAAGGGTTGGAGCCAGAAGCAGACACTGAAGCAGAACTGATGCAGTGTAGTGACATTTATTCAGAACAAGAAATTACAAGGCTTACTGGGTGCCGAGGCAGACAGGGATCAAAACCAACATATCAGTCCAACTCAGGCAAACAAGTCCAAAGGCAAAATCCAACGAAACAGGCAAGGTCCAAAAAAACAGAAAGGCAAACACACAGGAAATGCTAGGACGCCACACACACAATAGAAAACAAGGAACTGGCAAAGACAATGGGGAACACACAGATTTAAATACACAAGGAAGGGAAGGTTAACAAGAAACAGGTGAAATCAGGGCAGGCCAGACAACCACAGTGCCGAATGTCAGTACCCGATCAGTCCCGGCTGCCTGCACAGGCGCGAACGTTTCCTATTGGTAAAGTAAGTTTACTGCAAACGTGCCTGTTTAAAAATACTTGTGACATGAATGACTAACCAAACAGAGAGAATTGCACTGCTATGCCAATGTTTTGCATGAACTTTTCCTGTTTTGTAATTGTACGACCATTTTGAACTGGCACATCTGTGGTAACCTCACTTTGCTGACTGGACAAATTCGCCCACATGCAGGACAAAGTGGGGCAGCCGGGACTGATCGGGTATATGGTCTAGAAGAGGCTCCAACTTATCTTTCATGTGTTGTTAAGTTACAAAATATGACCCTGATTCCTTGATTTTAAATGGACAAATAAGCAAGCAAATAATGTTAATAAATGTTATTTCCCATCATGTCAAACTATTCCTTGGAATTTCCTCTTAAAGATTGCTCACTTTTTAATATTTGAAGTGTAGACATACACGCAGCTACATCTTTTCCTGGAAAAATCCTTTGGCAAACAAGTGATTTAAGAAAGCATAATAGTGGGTTGTCAGTCAGTGGAGTAATATCTGGGTTGCATTAATAGTGATCGAGACTGAGGCTGACCAGACAAAGAACAACCCATGTTCAGCGATTTGACGCTCAGAGGGAGGCACGTGCGCTAAAAGGAGGAAACTTCCTTTCAGCCAAAACTAAAGTGTGAACATCTGCATTGGCATTTCAGGAAGGAATTGTGGAAAATTATTTGCTACTTTCAAAACCGCCAAGATGGTTTAATTGGAAAGTCTTTTAACCAGATGCTAATTATGTTGTGTTTTTTTTCTCGATTTATTGGCATCTTTTACAAAAGCCACGACACACAACCTGGAGAGACTTGTGCACGACTTTGAAAAAACTGCTGCTCCTCTCTCTGGTCTTCCTCAGAAAACAGTGGGGCTGCTGCAGTCAGAGTTTAACAGGGACTGAAAGAAGAGAGCTCATCCCACCTGTTCTCACAACACTGCCTCTGCCTCCAGTACACACCAGAATTGATTTTAAGCTTCTCTTCTTTGTATATAAATCAGTGAATGGAATTGCTCCACAATATATGTTAGTGTGCTTGTAGAAACCACCCAGACCTTTCAGGTTATCTGGTACTGGTTATCTTGATGTGCCGACGGCCAATTCAAAGTGCGGTGGACCGGCTTTTTATTTTCTATGCTCCTGCTTGAGCCATCTTCCAAAGGATTTAGTTTGACTCTTTCTTCTTTAAAAGCAGCCTCAAGACATTTTCTACTGCCTTTCAATGATGACTATTGCATCTTATCAGTTGAATAGATCATGTGTGTGCTTTTATTGTGTGAGTTTTTGTGACAGAACTGTTGTGAATGGGACTTTTCATGTAGAGAGAACATTGAGTTTTTCCTTAATGAAATGTGCTTTTAAAATAAAGTTTGCCTTGACTTGAGTTGCATCCAAAGTCACACCCCATCTTTGCAACCTAGTCTAAACACACAGCCATGAAACAGATATAATGAGCGTAAATTACACAGACATAGTGCTGTTTCCTTAAGGATATGACCACTCCTGGAAAAGGAATTCTGATGATATTTGTGAAATATATTAATAAGACCTTGCCTGCAAAATGACCAACCCAACCCAGTTGTAGTCAACAAGGGTATTTATTTTAATTTTGCATCACATTTTATGGCACACAATATGCAAGCACACAACACAACATGACGTGTTTAAAACACACGCAATTCTCTTACTAGTCATATTGAGCGACATTTCTGGACTAGCTGGTAAAAATAAAACGCATCAAGTACAGCATAAATATAACTGAGGTTACAGCATATAGTTTTCATTGCATTGTGGTACAACATCACTTCACACAATTCACTATCTCCATCTGATCTGGAACCAGCTGGGCTGTTTAATCACTTTATGACTGAGCATAGGAAATGAATAGTAGATGTAGGAACAGCGCTGGGAGGAACATTTGTTATCAGAGTCTCACAAAGAGAGCGCTACATTTCATCCTCAAAAATATGGATCGCAGTGAAAGGATCAAAAAATGAATTTAAAAAAATCAGTGGAGAGGGGCCTCCGATAAAAGAGAAAGCAAAACAAATTTGGAGCTGGCTGATATCAAAAAGAATGCAGAATGGGTTGTATTTTGAAGCAAAACAGCGGAGGACAGAGGTTTGCTGCACGCTGCCTATTGATGTTCTGTGATAATGGCACATGCTTCTGACACACGGCGTCCTTAGTTACCGTCTGCAGCC
>JBBPCS010000283.1:791579-801915 GCA_037974645.1 Hollardia meadi
CCCCCCCCCCCCCCCCCCCCCCCCCCCCCCCCCCCCCCGCCCGTGTGCACTTACATCTGCATTCATGAGCATTACAGCAAGCAAGCAAGCATGCCCTGGCTGATTAGTGAATGTAAATATACAGAATGTGGATATATGTGTGTGTGGATGGTGAAATCCCTGTTCCAAAAGAACTCCAAAGGCGACCACTCTTTCAGAAGATTGCATCAGTGTTGCGCTGCAACTTCGAGCCCCCTGTGCTTTCCCTGAGAAAACAATAGCTTATCTATCCCCCTTACCCCCCTGACAACATCAGCATTCAAGCTCTCTTTAGCACCCAGACAGTGAAGAGCTACTTAGCAGCGCAAGCCCATAGGATTAACTGCTGATCTACTCATTCACTTTAAGCACTGCAAACAGCCAAGTTGATGATAGCGAGGGTTTAAAAGTTGGAGGTGAGGCACTTATCGCCAGATGAGCCACTTGATGTCTCATATTTCACTTTGTAAACTTTCACAGCAGTGAAGGTGGTAAAAACATACCACAATGGCTGCCGGATGACTCCGGTGGCCTCTCTGTGGGAAGAAAGGATACACTCGGAGTGAGTGTATGCATCCAAAGCAATGGCATGCAAATTAATTCAGCCACTTTTTGTCTACCGGAGGCCCTTAAGGCGTAAACTCTGGTAGCCTTATGGGGTGATGCTGGGAGGACATTGAGGTGCACTGGAGCGTGTTATTGACAGAAATAGCAGGAGGAGGATTTTATTTTGATGTATTTTGGGTTAAATGAGAGGAATTTATTCAGAGGTGTATGAACCTATAACCATCAATGGAGGGTATTGAGTTTTATTGTGTGGTTTACTATTATTGTTAGAGCTTAGGGCGTAACTTGTTTCCTTGATTTAGTACATTACTATTGACTGGATTGAGCATTCTCAAATCAACAGGTTCTTCTTTGGATGGTTGCTTTTCAATGAGTTGATTTGTGTGGCAGTCAAGGAAAGGACTGTGCGAAGGTCTTTTTTTTAAAGCCCCCATGTTTCTTATGAAAGAAACTGATTTTGATTATTGTGTTTCAACACGGCACTGGGCAAGAACCCTCTCAAAAGCTTTTGCACTGAGAAACCGAAATGCAAACACCTTGAGAAAGACTCATTTTTTGTCTTGCCGTTTTTCTCTACTTTTGCTTTCTCGTCAACATTAGATGGATTTCAAGACATATCGAAAAACAAACCTGCATCAAACCACCCGCCAGCTGGTTCCAATATCCTGCTGCCCCGAGGAATACTGTTATTGGGGAAAAAATGACAATGTCTACAACATCTACATTGATGCAGTGTGTGTGTCCATGTGATACACTCCATTCAGGAAGTCCCATGACCCTTTTACTTCAACACACACTCTTGTGCAAATTCTTTCTCTCGCTCTCACAGCCACCCACCCACCCACACACACACACAAAATCATCATCAGTTTCACTACTTCACAATATGTCCTGGGGAGAAATAAACACATGGCTCAGAGTTTTCTTCTTCTGCCAACAAAAGATGCATGGCTGCTATTTTTAGAAAAGTGGCCATTTTCTCAAAGCATAACTAGGGAAAAGAAGAGAAAGAATAATAACTATAGAAGACAATCACTTCCTTCCCAGAAGTGGGAAGAAAAACTGCACTCATCTTTCTCGTATTATTGAATCATTTCTTGCCCGCAAGAAGAAACTGAGATACAGCAAAGGGGGGAAAGACTTAAGCAGAGTGTTATGGAAGCATTTTAGAATACCAAATGTTAATTCAGCAAGCTTAAAAGTTTCCCGCCTGCCCGAATGGATAATTTTGAGGAGAATTTAGACTTAATGTTTCATAAGGCATGAATACATTTACCAGTAAAGACTGTAGACTTAACAGTATGTGTCATGTAGTCGATTCATCTGAAATATTAGGGAGAAAGTGCTCCCAGTGAAAGTAACGCTAATTAGCGGCAACAGTACCCAAACAGCTTTCTTCACTAGTTCAGCAACCTTTCTAGAATTCTTTTTGCCGAGCGGTTCATTGCATTAATCGAAACCACTCCTGGAGCGCTGTGTTTGTGGATGAGGAACACTTCCCTCAGTGGAACAAATTAGCTCCATTAGCCATATGATAAAAGGGAGAATCTCCATTTCCCAATGTGAAGTCAAGCAGCTAAATACAGCTCCTTGTGGTGCTCGACAGGGATGGGAAGACTCTGTTGACCGCTGTGCCTGCGCTGATTTATTTTGCAACAGTTAAGGCTTCTCTTCATTACTTTTTTGTTCATCAACGTGGGATTTTCCATGATGTGTCTATTTAAAGATCTACAGGAAGTAGCGTACCCTGGAGTTCACCCCCACGCCGAGGTCTCATGGGACTTGGAGTTCATGGGAACCAGAAGCAGTTTTCCGACTCTTGTATCTTTTTTGCATGTCTTCACATCCTGCCGCCGCACTCGTTCTCCCCCACTCATCACTTTCAACCCCACCGCAACTGCCATTTCTCTCATCGCCGATCTCGCCGCCGCCACCTTGTTCCTCTCACCATCTCCCAAGTCTCTCTCTGAACATCCCAGCTACGCCGCTCGCAGGCTTAACGACCTTTCTGCTGCTCATTTTCGCCCCGTCCTCCTTTCATGCGCTCGCCTCGATTCTCCTGAATCAGCTTAATTGCTATCCTCCCCTCCATCTGCGTGTTTGCAGCTTTATCTCCCGTCTCCATCGTGTTTCTGTTCGGCGATTATCACTCCCTGCCTGAATCAGCTATATCACACTTACTCTATATGCATGTGACCTGAAATACACAAACATATCTAATCCGGCACATGTGTGACCCCTTGATCCCCAAATACCTCTGACCCCCTCTTCCTGCTCGTCTGGGCCCCATTAAAATAAGCGCTGATTAGAAAGCTAACAGGAGCCAAGATTAGCCTGTAATGAAGGAGTTCTGCCTCTCATTCCTTTTTTTTTTTTTGTCTCAGCTCTCCTCTCCCTCTCACTGAGTCAAATGAAATAACTAGGACAATCAAGATGGCTGATTGGAGTGAAGGATATTGGAAATCTGTCTGCGGTTTCACAAATTGCTGACCTAATACAAAGGAGTGGATCTGTTCCTGTTTGTAGGTCAGTACTGCATCAAAAGTCAATAAGAGTGTGCGCGCCTCAGATTAGCTATGCATTACATTATGCTTGACCTTAAAACAAAGCGAGTGTGCTTTCTACGCAATTTGAGCTTGAAGAACACTGATTCTTTTTTTTTCTTTCTTTCTCCTGCAAATTTATATTATGAGTCACAAATGGTTGTCAGAGTGCTATTTCGATGAGAAGATTGCAATTTGGTTTTTATGTTATTGTTCCAGCATTCCTTACACCCTTTCTCACCAGCACAGCTGCTACCCAGTTGTTCACTGCTGTTCTAACTGGCAAACACGTCTTCATTCATGTATAACCCCTACCAGCCAGGGAGTCTCGGCGGGTAAGCATATGTGTGTTTGTGTTGTGTGTGAGACTCTGAGTGTGTTGTACTGAACTGCCCTGAGTGTGCACGCATGTAAAACACAGATGCCCTGTTCCTACTCACTTTCCCTATGTAAGCATGTCTTGGCCAAACATGCACTAACACTGGACCTTACCCAGACACAAAGCTCTGTGCGGGAAAGCCCGACAGCTGCACTCAATTACATTAACTACCATGGGCAGAAAACACACACTCTCTCAAGCCACTGGCTCCAGCCATAATCAACGACTTATTAAATAAGCGCAGAAAAATGCAGCACTTTCTCTGTTGCACTCCCCTTCTCACCTTCCCCACGCACAATAAACCTTCATACACACACACACACACACACACTCTCTCTCTTCGCCAAGTGCATTTGCTTCTGGTTCAGCTTCCTCTCCAGGTCAAAGCTGAGCTCTTAGGAGATAACCGTTTACCTGAGCTGTAAAGAGAGAGTAGTTGCGGGGGGAGACAAAGGGAGGGTTAGTGGGAATTCTGCTCAAGCGTGGATAAACATTCTCATGGATAGCTTCACTGAAGGAATGTCACACATTTATCGAACACACATTCATGGGAGTTAACATGTAATCCACCGGGAGGTGAGAAAGCGAGAGTTCGGCGGGAGGGAGTAAGGTAGTTCTTATTCATCACAGCTTTAAGGATAAGTGGAAGTGCTGATCTTGGATATTTTAGCAAGTTCCCCCTGAAGGTGTAGGCTACACTGGTTTATAAGATTTTTTTTTTTTTTTTTGTCATTCGTGACGTATTGAGTTAGAAAAGCTGAAGAGATAAATTGAAACGAGATGAAATCCCTCCAGGTTGCGAAAAATTCTGCATGGTCGCTTGGCATACTTTCTTTTGACTGAAACACGTGTGTTGTAGATTTGGCAACATTTGCCTGAAAACTTGTGGTTGTTTGGTCATTAGTTGGTGTATTGTCGAGCTGCCAAGTGTATTTCTTGTTTCCATCTTTGGATGAAAGGACATCATATGGGAAGATTTTGCTTGGACTGAACTGCAACAGCTTGCGCTTTGTTAAACAACCCTTAAGAACATGGTTTCCAGTTGATCACGTTTTCATTCAGGTAGACTATATAGTGTTTTCATTTAACACTTACCAAGCGCAGTGAGGGTTAGGTCTTTGAGACTACTTCATGTAAATCTCCTCTACGCCATAATTTATTACTCCTGTCACTCACCTCTTAGCTATATTGTTCTCTTCCATATAAAGTCCATTTGGTAAAACATAAATTACTCCATGACTTCATACATTATTCCATGTTACTCCAAGTCATTATTCATAACATGCAGAGCGCTAAAGTTGCCTGTAGCTTTGAGTTTTGGCAGTATTTTTTCATCACTACAAATGGAACAACAGACATAAATAAAGATGATGACGATGTGTCACCACTTCCATCCACTGTACAAACATGAAGCCAAAATATCCCAGATACAAGTGCTGCCATCGTGTGGGTGACATCATTTGGAGCCAGAGTCTGCGCAGTAGTGATTGGGCAGAGGATCCTAAGTTCCCGCAATACATTCGATACAACCCACCCACTCAATTGCGAGCACGGCTGAGCTGTCAATCATGACGTTTCACCCCCTTTTTTATAGCATAATTAAAACCAAATAAACACTTGGACATACATCACTGTGAGGAGAACTACCTAACATTACAAAAAAACATCTTTGGAAAAACTTAATTTGAGGTGCAGGCTACATTGAGTTTTTAGTTTGGCCCATGTCCCTTCTGCTAACATGGAGGGGTTTGATTTATGACCTATACTGCAGCCAGCCACCAGGGAGCAATTGAGATATTTCAGCTTCCTTTTTGGGAGCACTCATATCATCCATCTTGATCTACAGTCAATGGCTAGAACCTTACAAAAGGCAGCCTACCAGCTAGAGACCCTTTTTTTCTACAATCCAACGCTAACTGTGTCTAGTGTGAATCTACATTAACATCAGCAGGCTAGGCCTTCTAGTCTCCACTTCCCACATGGCTAAATAGCCTAGCTGCTAACTAGCTGCAGCTCAGAAGGTAGTTAGCAGGGGCTGGGGCAAGCTATAGTTTCCGTGCTGTAGCTGGTTAGCCTATAGTTTGCATTTCCCAATACAAGTAAACAGCACAAATGTTATGTTGTAAAGGAGCGGACAGCTTAAATAGCGAACATTTGATAACCAACACTATATGGGCTTGATGGAAAAGGGAAAATATGTCTTGTATCAGTGTTGTTAGGATATAGAGTAACAGGTTCTATGGTGTGAAGCTTCGACGCTATTTCCACAAAATGTCCCAAAAGTAGTTCATATTTGAAAACAAGAACAGAAAAATAGGCAAAATAGGCGCAGAGTGATTGTAGTTTATGTACTTACACTAAAAGCTAAGACAAGTATAATTGAAGTTTCTCTTTCGCTCCTCTCACTTACCCACATGGATGCCAATCACTAATCACCTTCCTCTTTCTCAGTCCAATTAGCTGCACCTGTAGCATGCTGCTTCCAGATGCTGATATCAATGCCAGAATCCACAAAGCTCTTCCCATCCACCACCAGCGTCAAGACTCTACATTGATTCACACTGGTATGGAATGTAGATAGTTATTTTGCTGACAGTGAAACCACAATGAGCCAAAATTCAATCAATAATGTTTTATTGATTTACTTTTATTTACTTTATTTACTGACTACCAAAAGCAGTCTCCTCTGATTCAGTTACATTTTGCACCATCTAATCCATTCAGTACACATTTGACTGGAAAAGCAGCTCTTTCCAGTAAAAAAAAACAACAACGATAAAAACAACAACAAAAACACACATCTCATGAACAGTAGCCTATGGTGTTTTTGTCAGTGGCTTTAATCAAATATTTATATGAACTACCTGCATCAGCAGTCAAACACTGAACATTGAAATGACCAGAAATGGAAATAATGGAATAATGCTAATAAAGGAATACGTTGCTATTGTTACCTTCTCTCTCTACTTTAAATAAAGTTCATCTCCCTGCACAACATGTCCAAACATGTATTACTGTGGCATCTTTGGAGAGCCACGTCAGTGTGCTCAAGCTAAACTGCCACATGTTTATTATGAAAGCAAATCCCCATGTTTGCTCAGAGAGGCAGCGGAGGGAAGAGAGAGACATTGTTAATGATGTGAAAGATGATAAATAAGTGCTGGCTATGGCTCCTGCTCTGACACTTTAACTGGAGACATCAATTATTTATCCAAGTTAAGAGGGGTCAGGGCGTGAGTGCGCGTGTGTGTGTGCGCGCGCCGTATGAATTTAACTGTACTTCGTAGCAGCTCTTCAGCATAGTGATTAGAAGGTGTGTCACTTGTCTTGCACACACTCTAGTGTCCATGAAAGTCCTCTAACCCGGCCGTACAGCTATATATGACAGAGCTATGAGAGAGTTCACCCCACATTCAAATCTCCATTAGATATTCATGCACTTTTCAAAGTTTCACTTCTCCCATTTCCAGGAGGACTTCTCAGGGAATTCTTTAATGTAAGGGGAAATGGAAATACGCTCTGACTGCTCAAGATAAGACTTTTAATTTGCTACTGTAAATGGAAGCTATTTGTCTTCAAACCCCAACTTCTGTTTCAACTCACCCATATCTCAGACAGAAATATATTGTTCGAATTAACCCAAATGTTGAAGCGCATGGTGCCGTTATCCCACGGTTTTTTGCCACTTAACAAGGCATGAAAGTGGATCAGGTAGAGGTCAGTGCAGTTTTAAGTCACGCAGTAAGGTTAAAGCATGCATAGGAAATCTTTTTCTTTTCTTTTTTTGCATTGCATGTTTTGACTTTTGGATGTTTTTGCAGAAAAACCCTCTCCTCTCTCAAACCCTCTCTTTAGCTCTCTCACATCCATTGCCTTTGACTCCTCTTTCTGTTTCTCTAATTTCATCCCATTACATATCTCTCATACCCTTCTTACTGCTCCCATGATCCCTCCCACACGTTCCCACAACTGCAGTGCAACCCTGAAATGGCAGTCACAGTCACCCAAACCACAAACTGTTGATTCACGAAATATTTTGGTCCAGTGGCCAGAACACTACTGACCAGTGACCATATATAAGACAATAATCCACAGTTTGTTCCTATTTTACACAGCTCATAAAATGGGACTACAGTTGTGCACTATGAATCTCAAATTGTGGAAAAGCACCTTTGATAAAATCTGATGGCACACACACACACGATGCACAGTGTTCTTGTTGAACAAAAACTGGTAGTTCTTAGTATCTGGGCATCATAATGGTCTCCATATGTATCCTGGCTGCCACACACACACACACACACACACACACAGTGCACTAATTCATCTCGATTCTCCTCAAGGGGGACCAAACACAAACACGACCTCAACATTTGCCGCTCTACATCCCACCATCGTTTTTTTTTTTTTTTTTTTCTCTCACATCCGTTTCCCTTCAATAAAGGACAAGAGAGCTGCTTCCCAGAAGAATTCGGGTAAAGTGTTTAAACAAGGCCAATTTATGGCGCCGCACAGGCTGCTGTGTCATTTCATCGAGGGGTTTGAATGTAACACCGCTGTATGAATGCCGCATTGATCTGGGTGTTGCTGCTCATTTCTCACTTGGACTGGATAGAGCAACAGAGTGAAGCAAGGCGGCGAGTATGAACAGCCAAATAAATGTCAAGCTGAGGGAATGTTAATTGTTTGTGTGTGTGTGTATGTGTGTGTAGCCAAATAAATGTCAGTGTTTAGGATCCTTATTGGTTTCTGTGGATTTTTATAATCCACAGAGTTACTGAAAAATATGTAAAGAATATTTTTTATGTAATTTCTTTTTTTCCTTACACATTGTAACCGTCATGTAACCGAGATGATGCCTTCAGTTGTACAATCCATTCATCTTTGTATTTCAATTTGGTGGCCAACAGCCTGAGGCAGCAACATTAGCACATACTTTATGAGCAATTAAGAGCCTCCTGAAATCCAGAAGCTGTAAGTTTCATCCCCAAACGGGCCAACACACAAACTCAGGATCATCTTGCTGAAAGCTGACAGTGCTAACCACTAAGCCAGTGTGCAACCACTGAATGAACTGATCACGCTTGTGACAGATTCATGTTGTTTGTGCCCTCCTGTCTGCGCCCTGTCCAAGGCCGTGCCCTCATGTGCCACAGTTGGCAGGGAAGTGCTCTTTTTCTCCTCCACTGCCACACAGAAAGTCCTCATAAATAAGTGACAAAAGAGAGACTTTGTCAGGCCCTTCTAAAATGACTCATGACTCTAATCAGTGAGTGTTTTGTTTATCTGCCACAACAACAGTTAAACAGGCAAGAGACAACTTTCTTTTGTTTTAACTTATGATTATGAAGTAAATATATATTGCAGAGTGTAATGGCTAAAGAAAAATGACACCATCCAAGCTTAGATTGTCTCCCTTAAGTCTCACTTTCACTCTGCTATCATGCTGCCACCGGGCTGGATTTTTCGCAGAAAAATGATGGCTCGATGTACGGCACAAAGGAAGTTCATCAGTCATTGCAGGACCAAAACAAGAAGAGGCATTGTTCTACCTGGACACTATCCCAAGGTAACAGTGGAACAAATGGAATAACTGTGGAACACTGCAAAAGAAAACCCTGCTGATGGAGAAGGCGAAGAAGGATTGATAGAAACTGAGGTAAAACAAGCGAATGGACGGGCATTTGCTCAATGGAAAGCACTCCGGTGTGTGTCGAAATCTGTGCCCCCATTGATATGTGTTTCCCATTACGGCCTGGACTTGACAGGGTTCAAACAACATCCTTTCTACTAGATCAGTAAGTAACAAGACCTGCCTACTTATGAATACAACCGGGTGTTTTTTCATCCTTTATCATAACACTGAGACCAGAGTTTGTATGTCTAATTGGAATTCGTCTGGTGGCTTCTGCTTTGGACAGTCGCCAGGCTGCTAGCAGCAGCCATGTCACTAACGCTGTCTTTGTGACCGTGGTGCCAACAATAATACTACTTGGGGGAGGAAAGTTGTCTTTGTTCACTTTAAGATCAGTTTAGGAACCTACATGTCAAGCAATATTGACTGTTGGGAAAATACAAGGTAGAAACTGCAGTATCCGTTGTTAAAGTCACACATTTTTACACCAACTGTGGGGCCAGATTAAACTGATATGGGGCATAAAAGAACTCTGGGCCCAAATTACACCCCTCCTCTCAGTGCATTATGCTGTTGTATTTATTGTGCAGCCTGGAAAGCTGTATTAAAGCAGGAGGAAATTAATGAGTTCTTTTCTCAAATTGGCCTTCATGGATCCAATTTTACCATCCCACCAGTACCTAAACATACAGCCTACCAACCTTGTGTCTTTTTAATACACTGAACACCCGCTAGTAACACGGTGCCGTGCCACAGTCGAAAAGAGACTCATTATTTGCATGCCCACAAAGTAGCTTATCATGAAAATGTAAGAATACACCTAGTATTTTTTTTTAAAGCAAATGTTGGTCATTTTTGTGGTGAAGACAGTGACCCTGAATGTGCCTGCATGCCACCACTTAGTATCCCATCGAACGCACTGATATATCAGCGACTGTTAAGACAGCCCTTGTATAATCCTGCTATTCAAGAGGTACATTTTCCAGACAATTACTGCATTTGCACCCACAATTTGCAGAATAACACAAATGTATATAACAGCACTGCATTCTTCTCATTTATGCAGGAAAAGAAAAGAAGTATAAGCACAATAAACGCGATTGGGAGAAAATGCTGAACAAAGCTGAAACGTTTGAAGAAAGGGAGGAGAGGAGAGCTTGGGAATAGATGAAAGGGGGGGGGGGGGGGGGGAAC
>JBBPCS010000283.1:802015-813787 GCA_037974645.1 Hollardia meadi
CCCCCCCCCCCCCCCCCCCCCCCCCCCCCCCCCCCCCAACAGAAGCTTTATAACACATCAGATGATGAACCCTGAATGCACTCTGCAGAGTTGACATCAGCTCTCCACCCATTGTCTGGCCCCAACACAGCTCAGTCCTACCTCTCACACAAAGCCCATCTCCCCCCTTTACTGACAAGCCATTCAGTGGGGAAAACGCGACATTGATGGGCTCTGACTAGCAGCATTTTGTAGCCTGTCCGTTTTTCAAAAGGTCCTCGCTCTCCCAGACTCATGGCAAGACTTTGTAATGGAAATCTGTGACGGGCAAAACAGCACAAAAACACTGTTCCCTGCCTTCATCTGTCGCAATGATTTTATGGTCTGGGTGAAAACAGAGAGTGAGTGTGTGTGTTGGGGAATAACCATGTGAGTGTGTGTGTGAGATATTTATGACCGGGGCTGTTCCGCAGGCCCATGGGTTAGAGTTCCGTTTGACTGAGCAGCCCATGAATTGTTCCTGCAGCAAGCTGGTTAGCAGAGCCCTGGCCATAGGGGGCCAAGGCTATTCAACACTGTGTGTGCCTGGTACTGCATGTGTGTGTGTTTTTGAAGTTTTCGTGTGTAATAAAAATGAAACACATTTAAGCAGTCCACAGATACGGCAATTGGGAGTTACTGCCATTGATATGAATGGGAGTAGTTGCATTTGTGCCTCCCGCCAGAAGCTTAAAGGATTAATAAAGCAACAAGGACTTGTCCAGTGTCATTTCTCATGTGCCTCTGAGACGAACAGGGAGGAGGGAGGGAGCAGAAGAAGAGTGAAATGGATGATTGAGGAAAGAAACTTGTCATGAGAAAAAGCCTGAGGAATGAAGGGGGAAAAAAACAACATGAGGAGCAGAGCAGACATAGGGGAAAGGCTTTGCAGAATCAGGATATAATTAAGAGATGAAAAGTTTTATTTTTAATTGACGTATCTTCCATTAAGACGTTAACTCCAGCCCTCAGTTAACATAGTTATTTGCATGAATGAAGAACTGAATTAACTTAACGTTAACATTAAACATACATATTACATGTGTACTGTACTGTATGTATTAGTTGATGTAATCAACTCTTTAAAAATGAACAAGACGTGCACTTTCCCATAATGAAACTCTTTAGATTCAAAACCGGTGGCAAATGCATTTCACTCTCCTCGCATGCATTTGCTTCATGCATGTAAATGTCTCTGAGGCAATTAAAGCACAAGAAAGAAACATTAAGAAGGATGCAGTGTAGTTAGATGACAGGGGGGGAAATGGATAAGAGGAAAGAAAGGACAGAAGTGGGGAGAGAGGAAGAGAAGGGAGAAATATCACTCTGACAATGCACTACTTCAAGACTGTGCTCCATAAAAGAAAGTGCATACAGCATCATTCTCCCGCTATAGAGAAAACAGAAATTGAAAAGGGCAAATCTGAGTTCGCGCACCTTGGTAAGACTAGCCACTGGCGACAGTCTATCTCCAACTCAGAGCTGCTGAAAAGGGCACGGTGAAAATACTCCAGCTCTCAGCATAAAAGGAGCTGACACACATTCCAATCCATTGGTTGTAGTCAGCGTGCAGACAAATTCCTACTGAAAAGCATTTGCTGAAAACTTGGAAATTTGGAGGGATGGAAATGCTCAACAGCGCTGTGAAGTCTCACAATCAGTCTGGAGAAATCAAATTATCTTTCAATTCAATCTAATCAGAAAAAAGTTTGTGAGCTTCCGGATTTTGCTGCGTGCACCTCAGATGACACAGTCGTCTTCTTAAAAATGAAAATGCTGCAGCCACAGTCTCTTGTATCCCCTTCAATTCCTACCACCTGTCTTTACTGGCGTGTTACAACAGCTGCATGATTAATAAGTCTGACGAAACACTGTAGGATCAACGTGATCTCATGAGATGGGGTATGAATAGCACGCCACTTTAAAGGCCATTTCCTGTGTAATTTCTCACATTTTAGGCTTTGCCGCGTGTCATTTAACACCTTCCGCATTTTGTGAGTTTTAAACATGCAGGCAACATCAGGTGACTTTCGCCATGTGACGTTTGATGTCTTAGTCACGTGACCGACAGTCGTAGTTTGGTTCGGTTTAGGCATTAAAACTACTTGGTTAGGTTCAGGGGAAAAAAATAAATCATGGTTTTGGTTAAAATCAGTTCAGTTATGTTACCTAACTAGGTAATTGTTGCTTATGTGATGTAAGTTCAAAACATTATGTAACTTAACTAACGGTAGGATACAGTTTTTCTAATTGTGAGATGCACATGAGGAACCATTCCTGAAATGTTTGGTAGAGAAAGAGCAACAAAGTTACTTTACAAACTCCCAAACAAACTTAATATCATTATGTTTAAATATTTTGTTAGAAAGGCCTATTTCAATCGACTCTGAATTTTAATTTTTAATTTTTAATTTTAATGGAGTCTGGTCACTCATACTTTTAAAGGGATGGATTTTCAAGGGATTTTGCAATTATCTGACAAATCGGTGGATTTGTTTTCCCATCACAGTACATTTATTTAGTTTCCAGTGCTTCACTGTAGCCTGAGAAATCAGACTGAATTGCCGTTTGACTTGGAGTTATGGGAAGATCAACAAGAAAAGTATTTTTGTGCGTCTTAAGATCAGGGCTTAAAACTCTCAGGCACCATGCCTGATTGCAGTCATATTAGAACAGCTTTAATAATAATAAATATTAACTTGAGTAATAATATATTTTCATTGCTAGCTACTGTTTCTCACTGGAATTTCATGTGTCATGTCAGCTAGCCAGAGCTGACAGGCTTTTGGGTGAGCCAAATAATTTCAGAACATTCACGAAGAAAAGACTTGGGTAAAGCTCTGATTGGTCAACTGTTTCTCCAACCACTGCGTCAGTGAGCACATAATCGCTGATTCAGACGTCTGTGACCAGATCAGTACTTCACATCCGGCTTGACTCAAACTTTTTGTACCATACAGAAATAAGACTTGGCTTGTTCAGATGATGATGACGAGTGTCATCGGCCGATCCGTCCAGGCTGCCCCACTCTGCAAATGCACGAAAGTGGTGCTTTGAGTAAAAGGTTATCGCATATGCGCTTCTTCAAAAATGTTGTACAGTCATAAGACTGAAATGTTAATGCAAGCATTAGCAGCCGATGAATTTTTCAATGATTAAAACACATTTTGTTAACTTGATTTGAAAGCTCTAGTTAGAGGATGATTGTTCTATGATCATTTATTCACATCACGAGAACAGGCACATTTACGGTAACCTTTTACTGACAGGACCCCCTTCTTGCATGTGTAGGATGGGATCGGGCAGCCGGTACGGAAAGGCACTGACAAGGAGCACTAGCTTTGTGCTTCAACAGCACAACTGCAATGGGAAATATACCAGAGTTTAGAAAGTTCTTTGTTTCTTTAATACACCCTGTTTAATTTTTTAAAAAAGGGACTATTTTTCAGCTGGTGAATGTTCTGAAATTATTTTGCTCATACAAACCACAAACAATAAGAAGTCATCAAACCCTACAAAGAGAATATAGAGTGGAGCAAAACTGAACTTAGCGGCACAGAACAAAGCAGTGTCATTATCAATATTAAAGTTTCACTGTCCAATATAAAATCACTTTCCCCAGAAGAGCCATCATTTTGTGAGCAGCACTCTGCCGTACCCCCACTGAACCGTTAAAGTATTGAGAAACATAATGCCTTGGATGAATGGGTTTAATACATTATTGATGACGAGCTGGTTTGTTGGTTTGTAGGAGACAGTCCTCGGAGAGTTTAAGCATAGCAATATTTCAAAGAGACCAGCGCCTTACTTTTCATCTCCTGTTGCTTTAGCCCAAACACTGCTGTGCTACAGTGGTTTGATTTGGCTAGACACACACACACACACACACACACACACACACACACACACACACACACACACACACACACACACACACACACACAAATATCGACACACACACTCAGGCACACTCATGCAAGCATTAAGGTGTCATGCTAGTTTTATTCTTTATGCTCTCTGGGGAATGTGCATGCTCAGTAGCTGTGGTAAAGTCACTTAATATGGGTAACCGCACAGACACACACGTACTTTCACACACTGTGAGGCGTCAGTGTGGTGTTTGATCTTCAATATTTACCGAGGCATGACGTTTGTTTGGTTACCTCAAGGTTTTGTCACAGTCTGTGTTCAACATTATTCATGAAGGGCTACTTTTCCTGAACGGCATAGCCAGGAGCTCGACGAGGCTTTAGACGGCGCAACCATCGACAGACACTGACACACGCACACAAACAGAAAAAAAATAACTAAATAAAAAAAATAGAATATTCACATGCACTTAGGAGATCAACCACACCTCAGAAAATGTCACTTGTCTAAATAGATTTCTGCACTTCAGGCCTGCACACATCCAGCCTCTCATGCCTAACAGCAGTATTTAATCAAACAAGTATAATCCAGGAAGAGGAAATCCTGGGTTTATTCTTAGTGTGTGTGTGTTTGTCTTTTAGAGGAATATTTGAAAGGACCTGCACCACAGTAGCAACACATTAATCTTAATTTCTCCTTTCAGCTGTGAAATTAAAGAGCCTTAACATTGTTTACGACTCTTAAAACAGTGCTCAAAGTTACTTTGGGGATGAATAGATATGACCAGACGTCCAGATTAAATCAGCAGCTCCTGCTTCTCGAGCGATGCTTCCAGCGTCTGAACGGAGTGGTTGTTTATCCCGATGATGAGAGTGACTGCAAGTTTTAGTTGTCTGTGTTAAAATGTTTTGATCACTTTAAATTTCTTATTCGTGTTGCCTGCAGCTTCAATGGAGCCAAAGAGAGGGCAGTGCCTAATGTGTCCTCACAAGAATTACTGTGTATTGACAAAGAGAACTGGAGATGGTGTACTATATGATGCTGCTAATCCTGCTGTTGCAGAGTGATTATTGTTATGATTAGCATCATCATAAAAGCAGCTCCCATGCATGTTAATTGGAGTCATGAATTGAGTGGTTTAAGCCTTTATTAATAAAGCAATATACTTTAATTAGTCAGTATTGCCAACATTGAATCAAAGAATCATATGGAAGCACAGCATCTAATTAATCCTATTTTTTGATCCTTTACCATACAGTGTCAGTTCTGTGAAGTGAATTCGGAAAGATATTAATTATATGTTTCACAGCATTATTATGGGCTTGCAAAAGTAGGTTACTATTGAACGCAATAATTGTTTCATTATCATTTATTGCTACCATTAATATATTTAACGTGTAGCATTTCAGTTGCATTTCATGTCCCCTTGCCACAGAGTTCATATTAGTTCCTACCTGCCATTGTTTTGGGAGAGACCAGTGGCATAAATAAAGATGGTCTCAAGTTCCCGCCCATACACCCGGCCGACTCAATCGCAATAATTAAAACCAAACTTAGCAGAAAAACAAACACATGAACATCAGCATGATAAGAACTACCTAAAACGAAAGAAACCATTTTGGGAAAACTTTATTTGATGTGTACTTTGAGTTTTTAGTCTGGCCCATGTCAAATATGATATCATCGAAAGGGATGACTTCAGCTCTCTACTGTATTGTATTAAAACTAGCTATAGCATTCCACCACTCTCCCCTGTGGGACGCCACCTGGAAATTTGCTAATGTACTTGCTGGCCTATCAGGCTTATTCGCAAAAATCACTCTGCAGCCATTAATCTTCAGTAAATGCTGAGGTCAGAAAGTTTGACCTGTGCTCATGTGCAGTCTCTGCTTGGACCAAGCATTGCTGTGGATCCACTCATCGTAGCAGATGTTATGTGCATCTCACCAAGCTTTGCCATCCCACACTTGCTGAAGCCTGCACGACAAAAAGCAATGCGAGTTTTATTTTGTCTTTGGTTTTTCCTCTAAATCATTCACAAACAATTCGTACATGCACACAGCGATGTGGAGTCCACAGCAGCAGCAGATGGGCACACGATTTGACTCGGACAAACTGCAAACAGAATGCTGGAACCGTGCGAGGTAAAAGACTTTCATGTTTAGGTAAAAGACTTTCATGTTTCCAGGGACCATGGAGACATGTCAGCGCCTCTACCCATGTAAAAGTGACAAAACTACAATAAAACTTCAGAGTGATTTTTTTTCTTCTTCTTCTACTTGGCTGAATGCAGCAAGGCCTTTTAGCTTTATATTACACAGCACCCCATTGAGTGTTTGAAAAGCTCAAAATAAACAATGCCTATTCAACTATTCATAATTTACAGTTTAAAAGGGAGACGCCTGCGCAAAGATGGATCCACAGCAAAGACACCTTGCCAGTATGTGTGCTTTTAAATAATGAAATGTTGAAACTGGTCCTGCAAGCCTGTCAGAGCTGAGGACAAACGCTTGTTGAGGAAATTATTTTCAGCAAGGCGGTGGCGAAGGTGCTAGGTTAGCCACAATGCCTATTTACAGAGAGCCCTGGTTCTGAAGAGTTCTGCATGCTGAACATGCATGCTGGTGAAATCTGGGAAAAGGCACAAACTAGGGTTTTTATCTACAGGAAATAAAGCCAGGCTGTCTCATCACACTCCCAGAAGACTTTCTTCTGGTTGGCTGGTTGTCCTGATTGGCATATATTTGTAAATGTAAGTGTGCTGAGCTGCAGAGGAGAGCGGTGGAATCCACCAGCCCATTAGAGGGTTTGCTGTGTGAGACTGAACAAGAAATTCATGGCTGGGAGATTAAATTTCAGGCCAAAAACATACATGTAAATCCAGGCAGAATCCTACAGAGAGACAATTGAAAAAGTCTCTCAGAAAAGCCAAAACTCAATTAATGAAGGTTATCATGTTATAAGTGACGACAATGTTTTGAAACGCCTTGGCAATACATGTTAATTTTTTATGTACATTTTATTACTTTAAACACCTTGATTTGCGCCTCTTTTGGATGTAAGAGCGCAGAAGCTTTTACTGATTTATTACTTCATGAAAGATTCAAGGTTTGTTTGTTTTTTAATGAAAGATTAAGAGCCTTGTTTGGTTTCATGGAGATACGTACACGCTTATAATGCTGACTGAAAAGACTTTCAATGCAAAACCTCCAACCTCTAAAATGTTTGGCCAAACATCTTTGACTATAACATTTAACTGTGTTTCTTAAATAACATCCACATTAAAAATTGCCTTTATAGCTTACAATGCCCTTAGGCTCAGTGCATTTTCTAACCATGAGCATAGAAACATTGGGAAGTACAAAACATCTGCGAAGAGGACATTAATTATTATTAAAGTATGAGTTAAGGCATGAATAACGGGATTTATAATTAATTTGTAATGTTTGAGTTTTCATGAATCCATGATTTACAGTACACCCTGATCAAGCCATATGTATATTAGCCTAATGAGTGGTTACTAATAAACTTTTAGCAATGACCTGGCATTAATTAATGGTCCTAAATAATGTTGCCATCTCAATCCAGTCTGCAAAGCAGGAAGTGTTCATCAATCAGTGGCATATTCTCAGCCAAATCCCTCTTAACTATTACATCTCGGTAAGTTATAAATCACATCAACACCCCCATGCAAATAAATTAAATTTTGCAAGGAGCACTGTGACAATGGAGCGCATCAATAAGTGTAGTTGGCAGTTTTCCTAAAGAACAGCGCAGGATGATAAACTCAGGAGTTTTCCGACTGGAAAATGGGCTCGTATTTGCGGAGAAGCTCCAGCGGCTGATTGGCCTATTCCCTGTTGAGTTGACTCACAGACTAGTTTATATTCCCAGGTAGGAGAGTTGGGTGATGTTTAGGAGAGGGGATGACGATCCTTCCCTTCCGTAGTGCTTCAATTGAGTTTGCACCTAATTGGCTGCAGCAGCAACAACCCCCTCAAACTGAGATGAGAGGCTGAGAAGAGATGCATGACTTTAATTTAGGCAGCCACAGTTATCCTACAGTTTTAAGAATCCATGTCTTATTTAGAAGTTCCCCAGTGCGCCCTAATCATAAAAGACATCAATTATGAATATACATGCTGTTTTTTGTTGCTTCGCGGAGCAAGCTTAGCTTAAAAACTGGGGATCAGGAAATGTTCGTGGACTTTGATCGATTGTCTCCTGCAGTGTGTGTTTCTGTTCTGATCGCTGGCTGCTTTTCTCTGTTGATTCAGAGTGGCAGCTCGGTGCCTGTTTAAAAAAGTGCTCGAGCTTCACCGGGCGATTGAGATGAAAGGTAGGCTGAAGCTGGTGCCTGTCGTTTCAAGCCACTTCAGCCGGTCAACAGCCTTATTAATCTCTGTCTGATTCAAGCACTGCTGTTTCAACAGCGGAGATTATGCTCATTTATCACCTGGATCACATGATTTCACACTGACACACACATCATATCACACTCACATTCTCATATAGTGACTGGAATTCTGTCTGCCCCATTCCACTCTCCGACACGTCGCAGATGCCTCTGGCGTAGGAATCGAACTGTAGTCCAGCGTATGATTTTACCTCGTTGACTGTTGTTGAACACTAGCTAGATGTGTCGCATGTTGTCAGGCTTTGCCTTGCATTCATTTAATACCCAGAGTAGTTTTGTTTACATTCTATCATTCTTTGTGCTGAAGAGCAACAATTGTGGCAAGTGGAGGGTTCGGTGGGAAAATGGATTTGATAGATGACTAGATAACTCTGGTGTGACTGAAAAACAAACAAAATAACTGAGCCTTTCTTCAAGCCTTTCTTCCCCTTGCTTTCTTCTCTTCCAAAAAACTGTTCTTGTATTGGGAACAGCCACGCTGACTAATCACAAGTGTAGTTAGGTGACAAATTAAAGGACAATGTCTGTATCTTGTTGGTAAAACATGGAATCTGGGCAGTAGTGTATAGATGTAGTGTCTAAGGTTTGCCAGTTCACCTTGATTTTGGATCAAGATAGCAAGAGGGAAAGATGCTCCCATCCACAGGGCACACTGGCTCAGTGAATAATGTGAAACACATGCAATGGCTGTTCTGATTTTGTTTTCAAAGTAGAACACAGGAAAAGTGATTTACAGAGCAGATATGCATGTTGAAGCAGACCCACAAAAAAAAAAAGCAATTAAATTTCAGCTAAAAAGCGATCAGTGATGCAGCCTTCTGCCTCGCTATGGTATTATTTTTCACTCATTGCTATTCTCGCTCTACTTTTCTCCCCTCGTGTCAGTATTATGTGAGCATTGCGCATAAATGTCACCTTATGGCTGAATGCCAAAAAAAGACATGCCAGATAGATGAATCCAGCAATCAAGCTCTAGTGCAGCCTACGACATGACGACGCTGTGTGTATTCTTTTAAAGTAGAAGACATGTTGAGGTTGTAAACTGCAGTGGTCAGTATCGACTCCCTCCCTCTCTACACACACACATTTTCACACAAATGAGCAGTCCCTCTTCTACAGTCAATGCTCACGCTAGACAGGTGCATTCTACGCGCTTCATGAATACTTAGTAATCACTGCCAGTAATCGTTCACGACTAAAGACAGACTCGACAGAGTGAGGAAAGAGGCGAGGAGATAATTAAAAAATAATTATTTCCCACAAGCATTTCTTTTAATGATGTATGATAATCATTAAACAAAGGTCAAACCTGCAAGAATTTATAATGAGAGAATAAATACAACTTCTTGTACTTTGTTGTAACTTCTAAATGAATTTGACTTCTCTCCTCAAGGTGCTGTTTCTGTCTTTAAATCATTTTACTGGAGAGCAAAACAAAAAGTGAGCGTCAAGTCGAGAGTCAGTATCATTTTCAGGACTTGCCGGAAAATTTCTCACATCAACACTGATAAAGTAAAGGGATTCTTTGCCTGACGTGGATACACCACTTCTGAAAGTTAGATTTTTCACATGAAATCACTCGTGAATCACTCGTGTGATTTCAAAAAGTGAACTCAAGAATGCTCTCAGCGTCTCTACTTTCTATCAAACTTTCTATTCTAAACATTGTTAATTCAGTCCCTCTTGAAAAATAATGAACGTTTTCAGCATATGTGGTGCACATTCTCCTACACTTTGCCTGTGGAGCGCCGACTGTGAGTCATGCAATTAAAATCTGAAAGCAGGAGAAGGCCTGGCTGTTACTGCGTTCCAGGGAAAAAGGCACCAATAATACTGTATGAAACGTGTGGTTTGGCACCGGAGGAGATGAAGGTACAGCTTCTGCCCCATCTCTGTGTTAAGTAATTCATTTGCGCACATTATTGGTTGTATAGCACCGTATTGTCTATGTATCTGTTTTTCTTTTCTTTGTCTATCCAGTAAAGGAGCAGTTTTACATTTTGAAAAAGCTTATTCACTTTTTTTGTGAAGAGTTTGATGAGAAAATGAATACCATTGTGATGTTTGTACATTAAATATGTAGTAGCGGGGTAGCTCAGCTTAGCATGATTAGTTTCAGAATTAGAATATCAAAATTACCTACCAGCTTCCTCTAAAGTTCATTAATTAACATGTTATATCTTGTTTGTTTAATCTGTACAAAAAGTGTCCATGTTACGGGGGTTGTTGCGTCAAAGTTTGTTTCTCTGTCAATATGTAGAACCTGATCCCTCACCTAACATTTACAAAACACGTGTCCATGAGTCCATGTGAGTTGCAAATTAACCGCATCCGGATTTTAACAGAGCAATTCTGTTTTAACCAGCATAGCATTTACTAACAGTAATAGCACCAGTCTGTTCTCTCATGCTGTCACGGGTCTGAATTTCTAGTCACTTATGAGCATGTGAAATGCAAGGGAATCAAATTATTATTATTTAAAGTGTTTAAGCATGTAAATGTGGCTATTTTTCCTGTTCCATAAAGAGTGCTTAGAAAAGTGGCCATTAAAGTCCTGCTGTTAAAGCAGTTCCATAAAAGGGCAATTTGAGTTCACTCAATCAGAGTATGCTCCTTTCGACACAGGTTCAAGTAGTCAAGACAAGTGTGTGTGCATCCTTAGCAGCCTGAGAGGTCGAACACGGATCAAATTGATCCACTACGGCAAAGAGTATTGGTAAAGAGGCAGCAACGATGATCACAGCCACGGAGCAGAACTGTGAGAATCAGAGGGAGATTTCAAACATCTAATAACCAAAACACTTGCATTACAGCTTGAAGCGAAAAAGCTGGGACTACTAAGTGACTAAAAGCAAAGAGATGATGAGAGAACATCCAGTGAGGGTGGGGCCATTTATGAGAAGAAGAGGAAGAGGTATGCTGAAGAAAATGCAGCTGAGAAAATTTGTCCCTGGTGAGATAGCAACAGCGATGGAATCTCTTTTGCTGCCTCGACGGGAGTCTGCTCCGCGACGAATGCGAGACGATGACAGCTATAGATGCCGTTGAGGCCGCCACTCTCAAATGCCCTATGCCCTTTCATCATGCTGGGGGCTTCACCATCTGAAAATTATGACAACATCCCATCGGTCTCTGCCTTCTGTGGAAGTGCAGCACCAAGCTGGAGGGGTTTTATGGCTCATCAGAACACCCCCGCAACGCGACAGTGAGGAGACAATGCTGCTGACATAGAGCTATGGTACCGACAACTGCACCGTGATGGCTTACATCAACAGGCAGGGCAGAGTCCCTTGCCCCGCACTGTTGAAGCTGGCAGAGAACCTGTGGTATTTGGACAGTGCCTCCTAGAACTGGGGGCCCTTGGGCAAGGAGGGAGTGGCGATAGGCTGCCTGGGGCGTCTGTGGCTCAGGTGGTAGAGCGGTCGCCCAGTGATCGGAAAGTCGGTGGTTCGATCCCCGGCCCCTGC